>APFE030614539.1:0-18965 GCA_000404065.3 Pinus taeda
AGGTCAAAAGAGGCTAAGTAGGAGATCCTTGGAATAGGCTTGTCAAAAATGGCATAATAGATAGGAACCATGAAACCGTTACAAATTTGGTATAAGTGATTCTTATGAGACGATTTCCACATCTTGCGATGGTGAATATGGATGGGGGAGGGGTCCTGTGCGGTCCACCTCCAACCGAGAATGGGGAATTCAGAATTAAAGCACAATGTATCTAAAATATAAGCGCTGTAGTAGAACGGAGGAATTATTCTCTCGGTGACTCTGGTTTTATTCCTAAATTCACTAACAGCCAGGGCAAGCTTATCCGAAAGGATAGTAGCCCAATCCATAATCCAACTGTTGACTGCCGCCTCCATGAGGGGAACCATTTCGATAGTGAAAATGGCAAAATCATGCAAACCCCATAATCTACACATCATTATAGCGGCATAGCAATAAGGTGAACACAAGGAGTTGACTGAGTACTTACCGGAGGATTCATGCTTGTGCTTATTTGGATTCTGCCTCCAATCTTTGATAGGTTCAGACTCAATTTCATTCTCACTTGCGAACTTCTCCAGAAATGTGCTATTGTAAACTTTCTCTGGCATAGGCAAATGATACATTTGCCTCAAATTTTCTGGCTTGAAGGACCCAAAAATCCTTCCATCTTTTGCGACGAAAGTTCTGTCTTTGATAGGAATTTCTTCAATTGCCCACTTGATAACGTCGGTGTATGGAAGCATTTTCTCTCTTGCCGCTATCCTATGTAGGAAGGAGTCGGCCAAGTCTTTGAGAGTGCACTCTGATTTTTTGGATGAATCTGCGGTAGCTTGTTCCACCACCTGCTCAGGTTTCTCGGCCTCTAGAAAATCATAAGTTCCTTGCCAAGTTGTTTTGGCAAGGCCTGCGCACGTCGTGTCTGATATCAAACCTTTCTTGCTGTTTACTATCCCTTGTGGCGCGGCTGGTGAATCGATAACGCCTGCAACCTTCTTCTGCTTTTTACCCATTATGCCTGAGTTACTTTGAAAATCTGTATTCTGCACAGAGAGGTGGTTTCGGCGTAACACAAAGATAACAATGAAACTCACAATTGATAGTAAAATAGAGAGAAGAACGTTGATATACTTTGCTTTTATTAAAACAGTGCGGAGACGATCTATAGGCAGATCTGAGGGGATGGATACATTAAGGGACCGTATAGGACCTGCCACCTTATAAATGCTCATTAGTGCAATATTTGACGAAAGATCTTTTAAATCATGCAATGGGCGTACTGGCGGCCGAGCGGGGATGATTATGCCTTAATTGTCATTAATTCGGGCTTTCCAATCACTTTAACGGCTTTTCGTTGAGAACTGTGCCTTATCGCATCGGATCGGGCAGGGGCGCGAGAGTAGCTTTAACAACACTTTGAATATTGCCGATTGCCGATCGCCAATATCGCGTCGGCGAAAGGCCTATGCGCATTAAGGGTTCAACAGGGGAAGCCGCCGATCGCCGATTGCGATATCGCATCGGCGAAAGGCATATGTACAATGCTTGCGGTACAAAGGGGATTACCGATTGCCGATATCGGCGATAGATTTATCGGGTCGGGGCTTTAACAATGGGCTTGATAGTGGTGCACAAGGGGATTGCCGATTGTCGATATCGTCGATAGCTTTATCGGGTCGGGGCTTTAACAATGGGCGCGATAGTGGTGCACAAGGGGATTGCCGATTGCCGATATCGCCGATAGCTTTATCGCGTCGGGGGGGCCTTTTGATTGCTTGGTGCATCCTTTATGTTATGGCGATATGCGATCTTCCGATCGCTTTATCGCAATAAACCCATATTTGCTTTATATCCAATTTTTAAAGAGATATTGCTTTTGAGGGTAAGTTTATAAAGCGCTCCTTTGATTTGTTGGACTTTTACAAAGTAAGAGTTTTGACATCAATTTTATTTTAAGAGGGACCCATTTCATATTTTAATGGTTTTGTAAATAAAAATAAATATGAAATGGGGGGTTGTTTGCAAGGCACAACATGACCCAACATACCTAGACCTAGAAGAGAATGATAAAGGTGAAGAAAAATGGTTCTTTGAGTGACCACCTATTGGTAGACCAGTGCCTAATCCCTTGTGGAGAATGGAGTCTAGGAAAATAATGAGAAAGGACTTCACTTCTTAGTTAAGGAGGCCTCAAGGAATACTTTGCTTGGTCTTTAGGGTAAGAAGAAGTGACCTTAAAGCTTTATACTTCGCTTTGAAAAAAGAGATGGCTTATCAAGATAAATTCAACGGTAGAATTATCCCTAGGAGATTTCATTCAACACACATGGTCCATACACTCAATTTCACAATTATGCAATGCAACAATTAGCCCTAATATAGAGAAAACCCCATTCCAATGCATATGACAAAGTAAAACAAGAATAACATTAAATGTGTGTACTTACATGTAAGAGAACATATCCGACCATCGACATATTTGCCAATAAATAAGCTCCAAGATAAGAAAGTCCAATCCAAACATCAAAATTCATCCATGTGTTGGACATTTGATGCTGTATGGGTGGTTGTGTAAGTGTTGGTATTGATGTCAAACAAGGGTCAGCATGATGATTGGGTTTTTTGGAGGAATCCCATGGTTGTTGGAGTGCTTTGTAGAAAATCATCACAGTAGTAGGATTACTGAAGAATCAGGAAAATGATGATTACAATGATGGACCAGATGGAATTCCATGGTAGCTGCAAGTTTCATGTAGAGAATCATCATAGTAGCAGGCTTACTGAAGAAGCCATAAAATGATCACCGTGGTGGTTGAGAGTTCAGGTGTCCAAGCACAAATTAGAAGAGTCAAGGAACAGATAATTTTGCAACCATTTCACTGGTATCAAATGGATTCAATGGCTACATCAGACCCTATCCAATGCAAAGTGCTCTGGAAGAGTTTTCCAACGATATGCAGAAGTTCAAATATGGATTCATGGATCTAAAGATATGGTCTACTGAAGTTCAGGGATTTGAAGCCTTAGGAAGGAAGGGATATCAGATATCGGGATATCAGAGGTGAGCTCATCGACATATCGGAGAACAGGATATCAGAGATCAGCATATCAGGCATATTGGATTCAGAACCCGAGAGATCGGGACATCGACACATCAGATACCAGAACATCAGAGAGTTAGATCATATGGCATATTAGAGGTCATATCGAAATATCAGAACACCAGAGGATCGGGACATCGAAGTATCAAAACTTATTAACTGAGTACTCTAAGGAGTTACAATGTCTAGCAGTGTCGGTAATACTAAAAGTATCAAGGAATGTTGAAGAAGATCAACAAAGGGTTTTTGTTGCAAAACCATGGTTTGAAGGGTCCCCTTTACTCTCCTTTGGTAGGACACATGGCAACATGAGATTGGCTTCGATAAGCTACAGTGTCATCTGCCGTCAGCATGACGTTGCAGTTTGATAGGACACGAGGCAGGTTGATTCAACGATATTGGGTGCCCTAATGTGCCAGATTCATGTGACACATGTCATCACTATAAAGATGCCACGTGGAGTGATGACATCATATTAGAGATTCACATATCAGAGGATTAAGACCTCGTAACTTTGGAACATATGGTCTTTGGAAAAGTTATGATGGAGGGGGCTTTCGGTTGGCTCTTGGTCATGAAAATCCAAAGAACCAAGGGCACAGAGAAGTAGTAAAGGAAGATTGGCCTCCAATAGGAACAAAACACCTTAGCAACTAAAAGCTAAGCTGCAGATCATAGCTCTCGGTCCCATTGAGGAGAAATGATCAAGGAGCTCAGTGTTAGCGGAGCTAAAGACACCAAGACTGAGAAGTATTGTAACATTACACCTCTGTGAACTTGCAATGTTGCATTTCTCTGATAAGGAAGTACAACGAGTTAAAGGATGTATGGGTCGACAACTGTGGAATTGAATGTAAGATCAGAGGAGTTTGTAGTTGAAAGAGGCTAAACCTGCAAGAGTCTCTGTAACAAGAAATAGAGGACAAAATTTATGGAAGGGACGAATTTAGGAGAATGAAGGAAGCAATCAACTGCTTTGTGTGCACGAATGGTTGTGATAAATGAGAACAAAGAGGTCACCTCTATGAACTGTTAAGATCCGTGGAAATGATAAATGAGAATGGGACTCTCGGAGTATTGTACAGGTCACCTCAGAATTAATTTCTCAGCATGGAGCTCTACATAGTCAGTCTATGAAGAACCGCAAGGTTCATCTCTATTTGGGTACTGTGTCAAGAAACTACCAGAAGATGCAACAATGGCAAGGGGAGCCATGCCTAAGTACAATTGGGCAGCTAAAGGATAGATTGTAGAGATTTCCTTGCATAGAGTGCCTCATTGGAACAAAACCATCGTCTGTAATGGAGAACATGGGGAGTCGAGCATATTGTGGGTGTGTTGTGTTGTGAGAGAAGTGCATCGAGGTAGAGAGGTTGAAGCACCTGGGAGGACTCTTTGTAATACAACAACAAGAGAAGTGAGAGGGCGGTGTGGAGAATTGCAAGGGTAGTGCTGAAGAGAAGTAAGTGGAGGGCCCTTGACAAGAGAGATAGAGCGCAAAGGAAGTGTTCTTGTGAGCAGTGAAAAGAGACCTACTGCAAGTGAGCATAGAAGGCAGAGTGCATAAGTCAAATCTATGAACAACCACTATTGGTATTTTAGTTGTGTTATTGTATGCCTTTGTTTTTCAGTTTGAAAATTGTATGAAATAGTAGAGCAATGGCAAGAGCAGGTTGGTGCCTCCAAGAAAGTTTGTGCTTTCTAACCAAAGGGGGTCGGTGCCTCCCATGAGTGGGTTCTCACAAACAAATAGATATAATTAAGTAGGTGTTTAATTTACATCATAAACGAACAACAAAATTTGTGGATTTTTCCCTCTAGGTTTGAACGTGAAAAACATTGTGTCAAATGTGTGTTTCTCATGTGATTGTTGCTTGAACATTTGTGTATGGAATATTGTTGGTTCACTTCTTTTGTGAATGAATTCTCTCACAAGTAAAAGAATATAAGAAGTGACTGTCATAATTAAAAGTCAAGAGTTTCTTATAAATTGATTCACCCCCGCCACCTCAGCAATTCTTGATTTCAACAATTGGTATCAGAGCGAGGTTCATTCAACAATAATCTAATCACTAGAAGGTAGATCTAAAAGGAATTATGTCTAGGCAAGAGAGTGAAGAGGCTTACTCAAGTAGAATACTAGTCTTTGATGGGACAAACTATGCCTTTTGGAAAATAAGAATGGAAACATATATTATGTCCCTGGGAGTAGATATGTGGACTTCAGTGCTAGTAGATTACAATTTCTGCACTGTAAGTTTTCCAAGGAAGTATGGGTAAAGCTTAATTAGAGTCATGAAGGAGATGACAAAGTCAAGCAGGCAAAACTTTAGACTTTCAGAATGAGGTTTGAAATCTTGAGAATGAATGAGAATGAAAGCATAGAAGAATACTTACTCGGATTTTATGAGGTTACGAATATGATCAAAGGACTTGGTGAAGAGGTCAAGGAAGAGATATTTGTTCAGAAAATATTAATATCTCTATCCATGAGGTTTAAGGCCAAAGTCTCAACTATTGAAGAGATGGCCAATTTAAAGGATCTCAAGATGGACCAACTGGATGGTACTCTCACAACCTATGAGATGAGAGTAGAAGTAGAAAATTCTAAACTGAAGGAAGTAGAATTCAAAGTATCCAAAAAGGGAAAGGAGCATAAATATCATCAATACTGCTCCAGCTGTGAATCTGATCAGGAGCTGGCTCAACTAGCCAGAAAACTGAAGTGTGGCTTAGGAAAATATAAAGGGAAGGTGCCCTTTAAGTTTTTTGACCGTGGAAGAGTTGGACATTTCTCATCCAAATTCCCTTATAAAGAAAAGGCTAAAAGGGAAGGATATGAAATTTGGAAATAAGTCTCAGACACATCAAAAGAAAAAGGGGTTCTACTTCAAAGAGGATAGCTCAGCGCCAGAGTCAGATTGTGAAAACTCATCAGAGAATGAGTTAGATAAGTATCTTCTTATGGCCTTCGAAATAGACTCCAAGAAACAAGGTATTATGGACTCTGAAGAGGAAGAAGAAGAAGGAGTAGTGGATCTTGAAGAGGAACTCATCAATGCCCTCGACGAGTTAAAGAAAGCAAGGAAGAAGAATAAACGGTTGAAGGAAAAGTTACAACGTGAAAAGTAAGGTATGTATAACTATGACAATGAGGAGTTTTTCTATCAAAAATAAAAGCTTGAGGAAGATATCAAGAGAAAAGACAGTCTATTCCTTCTACTGGAACAAAAAAAAGGAAATTGTGAGAGACTAGAAGAGGAGAACAAGCAGTTGAAACAAGAGCTACTCAAGTTAAAAAGGGATAAAATCTCATAGACATGCACAAACGTTTTTTATCTTTGAAAGTTAAAGTGGAGGAGGTTACATGAAAAAAAGAAGTTCTTCAAGATCTAATCCAAGAATGGGAAGATAATTGTCAGAGTCTTGAAGCAAAGGTTGTCTCTCTAAGAATCGATCTGGAGAGAACAACGATAAATAAGGGATTAAATGAAATATTTGTCGAAGGGGCAAGGAGACTAGATCAAATATTGAATAGTCAAAGGCCCTCATGAATCAAAACCAGTTTGGGATACTCTAAGACAAGAATATTCAATGGGGAAGATAAAATTTAGGTCCGTAGGGTTCGAAGAACCAAAGAGCCATGGGAAGAATCTTCATAAAATAATTAATGAAGACAAAAGAATAGCAGAGAAAAGAGGCGATCGTCAATGGAGAATTAACCAACCAGTCAGACGATCAAGGTATTTTCCTACACAATCTCATAATGCTTTCAACAATAGGCATGCCTATTTGTTTTATGGTCACTGTTATAAGTGTAATATCTTTGGACATAAATCTATTGATTATACAAGGAACAAAGTTGAAAGAGATGAAAATCTAAGATATAATACACATCGAAATTATAAATCTCAAAACTCGTCTCTCAGAAATAAGAATGCGTTCTCTCCCTTGCTAAGTGAAGTAGAATGCTTCAAATGTAATAATTTTTAGCATAAAGCCGGTGAGTGCATATGTAGTTCTGAATACCTGTCTAAGGCCCAAAATCCCAGATAGAGAACTATCCAAAAGGATAAAGGGAGTTGGAAATAAAAGACAAAAAAAGGCATGTAGTGTGGACTTGTTGTATCATCTCATAATCAAGAAAAAAAATGGTATGTGGATAATGGTTGTTCCCAACATATGACTCGGGAAAAGAGAAAATTTATGTTGCTTGAAGAAAATGATAGAGGAAGTAATGTCACCTTTGGAAACAATCCTTAAATAAGAATCAAAGGTAAAGGTGTAGTCAATCTTGATAAAAAAACAAAAGCACAAAATGTATTGTATGTAGAAGGTCTCAAGAACAATCTTCTCAGTGTTAACCAAATGTGTGATAATGGCTATGATGTGATATTTCGATCTAAAGACTATGAGATTCACAACATAAAGAATGGAAAACTGGTGGGAAAATCAATCATAACCCACAATAATGTATATGTGTTTGACGATTCCAAGGTTAACTGTTATTTAAGAAAAACAAGTGAATCACTGTTGTGGCATAAGAGGCTTGGGCATATGGGTTTTCACAGTTTGATAAAAGTAAGAAAGATGGGAGTAGTGAGAGGATTACCAATCTTTTGAAGCTCGATAATGCAATTCTCAATTCATGTCAATTTGGAAAGCAAACTAGGACTCATTTGAAGTCAAAAGAGTTCTCCTCATCCAAACCTCTAGAGCTCATTCACACAGACATTTGTGGCATGTTGGGTGTGGAGCCTGATTATCTTCTGTATTCAAAAGGTTTCAGCTAGATGTATACCCCAGGAAGATTGTACACCCCTTCGCGAGGGTTCGGGGGGGGGCCATCCCCCCACGGCTGGGGGGGTCCGGGGGCCAGTGGTCCCTTGGCGAGGGTTTCAGGGGTAGCGCCCCCGAAGCTAAAAATAGATGTAAAATTGCCTTGTAAAAGTATAGTAATTTCTAGTCAATCTGGGCCGTTCATTATGTGGATGATATGACGGTAGAAGTTATGTTTAATTTAGGGTTTTTTGCCCTAGAAGGTAGCCCCTTGCTATATATGAGGGAATTGTATTGCGTCTATGCAGAGATCTGTATTCTGAGTGAGGAAGAGAGAGGAGATTGAGAGGGATTTACAACGGATCTATTGTAGGTTGTATCTCTTCAGTTTCCTGGATAATATAAAAAGAAGGACTGGCTGTTTCTCGGTGGACGTAGCCCAAACTGGGTGAACCATGTATATCTGTGTCTCTCTTGTTTTATGCATTTTCTATGTTTATATTGCTGCAATATTTATGTGTTCCATTGCTCTGTAATATATAATTTTCTAACAACTGGTATTAGAGCCGAAGGTCTATTTGGTTGATAAACTCGTAGGAGAGAATGATTCCTAGTTCGAGTGGGAGCAATGGCAGAAGATGGTAGGTTTAGGGTCGAAAAATTCAACGGCCAAAACTACCAGCTATGGAAGATGCAGATGGAAGATTATCTGTATCAGAGAGGTCTGTACCAACCATTGAGTGGAAAGGCAAAGAAGCTGATGAGTATGATAGACACGGAATGGAATATTCTCGACAGAAAGGCACTTGGAACAATACAGCTGTGCCTAGCGGCGTCGGTAGCGTTTAATATTTCAAAGGAAACGACAATAGGGGGTTTAATGTCGACATTGGCCAAGCTATATGAAAAACCCTCGGCCTCAAATAAGGTATTTCTTATGAAGCGTTTATTTAATATGAAGATGTCAGAAGGTGGATTTGTTGCAGACCATTTAAATGATTTTAATACAGTTACAAGTCAGTTAAGTTTTGTAGGGATAACTTTTGATGATGAAGTTAGGGCTTTGTTATTTCTGTGCTCGTTGCTAGAAATTTGGAATGGTTTAGTTATGGCCATCAGTAACTCTGTCTCTAGATCTAGTACTTTAAAGTTTGATGATGTTGTCGGTGCAATCCTTAGCAAGGAAATGTGACGAAAAAGCTCCGATGAGACATCAGGTAATGATTTGATTGTAGAGACTAGGGGAAGAAAATGGAAAGAGGAAAGAGCCCTGGATATCGCAGTAAGTCAAGAAAAGGCAGATCCAAGTCCAGATCAGGGATAGTGTGTTGGAAATGCAGGAAGAAAGGACACCTGAAGAAAGACTGCAAGTCTTGGAAGGGAAAAGAAGGAGACGCACAACAAGAAACCAATCATGAAGCGAATGTAACAGGTGATGCGTTGCAAAATGCTTTGATTCTTTCATTAGAAAATATTATTGATGCCTGGGTGGTAGATTCAGGGGCCTCATTCCATGCCACACCTGATAGGAAACATTTTTATGATTAATGGTTCAAGGAGATTTTGGACAGGTTCGATTGGGTGATGATAAACCCTGTAAAATCATTGGAATGGGTACAATTTTCATAAAACAACAAAATGAAAATCAATGGCTATTAAAGGAGTTAAGGCATGTTCCAGATCTGAAGAAAAATCGGATTTCAATGGGGTAGTTTGGAGGTGAAGGTTGCATAACTACTTTCACAAATAAAACTTGGAAGGTCACTAAAGGATCCCTAGTAATAGCGAAAGGAGGAAAGGTTGGTACATTGTATTTATGCAATGGTATTTCTAATTCTGTTAACGATTTAACCTCTATAGGAGAAGATATGGCATTGTGGCATCATAAGCTTGGGCACATGAGTGAGAAGGGGATGCAGATTCTTCACTCAAGAAATTGTTGCCAGGATTGAAGCATGTTGATTTAAAATTCTGTGAGAATTGTTTCTATGGGAAATAGAAGAGAGTCAGATTCCTTAGAGTTGGGAAAGAAAAGAAGAGCGAAAAATTAGAGCTTGTGCATATAGATGTATGGGGACCTACTCAAGTATCATCTCTTGGTGGATCTCGTTATTATGTTACATTTATTGATGATGCAACCAGAAAATCCTGGATTTATTGTATTAATATGATGTATTTGATACTTTCAAGAAATGGAAAGCTTTGGTTGAAAATGAGAGAAGAAAAAGGTTGAAGTGTCTGAGATCAGACAATGGAGGTGAATATTGCAGAAAAGAGTTTGATAGGTACTGTTATGAGAATGGAATTCGCAGAGAGAAGACAGTTCCAGGAACACCACAAAAGACTTTGCCACAAAAATGCAAAGTGGGTTTGAAATATCTATGCTTGACGAACTAACATACATTGTAAGAGAATCTTCGCCAAAAGCATGAGATTCTCCCAAGTTTTCATTAGACTCTTTCTCTTATCTACTCGAGTAGAAAGGGGGAGTGGAGGTGTGTATAGGTCCGCACGATGGCTATTTGTCAGGGGCAGTTAACCTTTTCCATTGATGTCAAAGGGGGAGAGAAGGTAGTAAAAAGAGGTGTCATGATCGCAGGGGGAATACTTGTGTTTCCATCAATGCAAAAGGGGGATATTGTTGATCAATGGTTGTCATTGATGTCAACCCAAGCAACATCAAGAGCTACCTCGATCTTGCAAGGGATTTTTGACTTGACAACTCATATTATTTTGCATCAAATATATTCTCAATGGATTCTACTTGTCGATATGTTTCCATTGATATATGGTACGCCTCCCAGTTCTTCACGGTTTGAGAGTTATTTGTGTTTGAAGTTAGTAACCCAGTTAGTGGGCTAAAACCCTATGGGATTGTGACATGACACTCATAATTGGTTGTGGCCATTGAATAGTCAATAATTAATAATATTTTTTTGCTCCTAAAATCCCTCCAACTTACACATATTGAGGACCCTCTCAACTCAAGACATTCATTTAAATAATGACCCTCATATCCTCCTCTAGTAGGGATTTTGTGGCTTCAAATAGGTCATCATGGAATTTTCGCTATAACTTTATTTCTGCGAAGCTTCAAAAGATGAAATTAAATCCCATTTCAACCTAAAACCTCGTGACCACATTTCAGATCTTCGTTCGTTATATTTTTGGGGATATGATCTGAGGAAGTTAGGGTTTTTTTAGGCTCTCGAATTCCATGTTAAACAGGTGACGTTGAGAAAATCGTCATAACTTTCTCTCTAAGTTGGATTAAAATTTCACAAATAGTCACAAAAAGAGGATGGATTGTACTGTGTTGAGTAACATGTTCAGGGCCAAAGGTCACAAAAGTGGCACGTGGCACTTCATACAAGTTCGTTCTACTGAACTAGGCTATAATAAGGTCATCGTGGGATATTGGGCATAACTCTTTATTGAAGAATCCAATCTTGATCAGACCTATGGGGTTGCAAATAGGACTCATAGGGCTACCACAGGAAGACATTTCAGACCTTGGATATCCAAAATTACATAGATACAACAGATTCAATATCGAGCTCCTAGAAGGCAAGAAAAAGCATGCAGTCAAGGATCACTGCAGTAAGGACCACACATCAACAGTCTAGGGTAAGTCTCCTACAACAAGGTATGTATGATTAGTGTTTACATTTGAATTTTAAGTATCATCTCTGACATATGTTTTTGCAGGACAACGTAAGTATATACAATGTCTCGGTTATATCTTTATGTCTCTATATGTCACAATTAGTTTTTCGGATGTCCTATTCTTGATACTACACATTTTATGCTACATATTCTTGATGCTACACCAAGTTTGCTAAATCTATATGATGTTGTAAGTTCATGTTACTTTTCTTGTCATAATTGATAGAATAGTCTCTGCTATTGTACTTAGAAATTGGTCCATCACAAGCCTAGGGTATGTCATCGGTTTTTATTGTATATATCTCTAGGTCAATTTTGGATATAGTTTTAAATAGAGTCCAAGCCTATATCAAGAGTAGGAGCCTTTGTCTACTACTGCAACAAGTCAACAACAAAAGTGACAAGCACACTTTAGGTACGCATTGTAAATTTTAATTCGTATTTATTCATTATTATGCACTTACATGTGTTTTGCAAGAAAAGGTAAGTTGAAGGGTATTTTGTTTTGTTTTGGGATTGGTTTTGCCAGGCAAATTTTGCATGTAGGTAGAAGAAGATTCAAGTATAACTTCAAGCAAGAATTCAAGTTTTGGGAGGTATAGGAGTCTTTGTTGGGATGATGTCATGGTTGGGTTGCACGTCATAGTGTGATTGCGTGTTTGGTCAAGATCATTGTAAATCATATTGTATCGTGGATCATTGTCCCTAGTACGAGAGTCCACACTTTTGTATTTAATTTTGTCTTTATAGGGTGGCAGGGAGGTGCTAGGCTAGTGCATGAAGTTGCCTACAAGTTGGAACCTATGAACACTTCAGGGTGGTAGGTTGGTCTAGGATGTTGGGGCATCCATTCAGTTGACTACTGAAGAAACCAGGGCATTGAAGCGTCCTTCTAGTGGGAGCTGTAGAAGAATGCTTTTCTATAATTCTAGGAAGTTGTTGCTTTCATTTTAGTTGGGGCTGAAGATTAAAGAATTTATTAGAAAAGTATTCAGTGGTTTTTGACCCGGAGGGGGTTTTCCACCTAAAATTCTTGTGTCTACTGTTTTCTTTTATTTATTGTTATTACTGCATAAACATTAATAATAATTGAAGATTAACTAATGCTCTGAAAAGTTTTAAAAGTGTTAATTGCTAAGGAATATTGATTCACCCCCCCTCTCAGTGTTTCCAACAATATTGTTGACCTGCAATACCAACTTGATCATTTCCTTCCAAGTGCTATAGTTGGACAACCCCTCCAACTTGTCCTCATACTAGAGACCTTATTACAACTTCAACATTATAGTGAGCCCTTCACTTGCAATGTGACCAACTCCCTCTCACGTTGTACTTTGTTGTGCACAACTCTGTAATTACTTCCAAAGTAGCTCAAACACGCTCTCATACCATGTTGAATTTCCATGACCTTGGATCTAGGTTAGAGTCTTAAAATTCTCACACAACCAAACCAGGAATCTCAACCATAAACTACTTTGCACATCAGAAATATAAAACCGTAAATCACATATGCACAAATATACATGATTTTTAACAAAATTGTACAATATGTACAATCCCAATCTTCGTTATATTAAACCAAATCTGAATAATACAATAGTCTATGGTATACAAGATACAATGAGAAACTTTTTTGCAACTTTGATGTCGTATCTTGTCCTACTGGTCCTTCACTCATGTACTGCACACTAGTAGTGCCTTAGTCCATCAAGGTCACTACACATCGAGACTCCAAGAGGGCTACCACCTGACAATGCTGCAAGTAGACAGGCTCATCAAACTACTCTCTAGGGTGGCCAATACCTGAGCTCCAATCAACCTTCTAGTAGCCTCTTTCATCCATCAAAGAGCAACTCATAAGGCTCCAAGTGTCACCCAATCACGCGCCAACAATGTCCTTGTCTACTGCTCTAGGTCTACTTTAGGTAGCCAACACACTACCCTCCAATCAGATCTATGGCACCCAATCACGTCACTGCAATATCTTCTTCAATGAAGACACATGATCACCCAATCTCGTCTTCAAATTGTCTCCCACGGGTTGCAAGGTAAATTGATCTAAATCTATTCAATACTTGACCTAATACACCTCTCAAAAATGTTGTTTTCCACTTCTTGCACTTGTTTTCACTGTACCACTGGTTAGGGCACACAAAGCTTCCCTCCACCTACACACAATAAGCAATACAAGCCTATTAAGGTTGCGGTCTTCTGAGGAGAGACTCCTCCACACCTACGCTGCCCCAATCTAGGCTTGACACATCAATGCTGCCCTTCGAAACATCCCAGTTGTTGGCTATGGCCTGCAGCCTAGCACAACAGTTGTTGTAGGCCTTCGGCCTCGTCCAAAATCTGTCAAACAACCCTTATCCAACAACAGATTTGTCCTTAGCTCCTCAACCCACACAACACTCTAATCCGACCCTAAAACACACTTGAAACAACTTTGTTTTAACCCTAAAACATATTCATTGCACCTACAACAACTCGACCTTCTCCCATGTTGTTCCTAGAGTAGATTTACCACGTTGTCCCAAGTCTCCTCAGCCTCCTAATCTCGCTGCGACATCCCTTAGAATTTCAGAGATCCTTTGGAGATGTATTGCAACACTTGGATGCTCAAACAATGATCTTTCACCCTCTATTTATATCCTAAATGAGGGGCTCCAACGAATCTTGAAGAGACACATCTATAGGGATTGTTTATACCAAGCCTACATGACTTAACAACCAATAATTACCTTGTCAACTTCAAAAATTCATTTCTCTCTAAAGACAACATGGAATCGAATGATTCTCGATGCATTGGAATTGTCTCGCCGAGTACTATAATCCTCATCCATCACATGTTGATTTCTCATCATGGTTTTGGCACAAATCATGATGGGTGAAAAACCCCACACTTCACCCTCCAAACCCTGAACCCTAGGGCTTGGAGTACCTCCCAAGCTACACAATCAACAAATTCAACATAATATATTTTTAATATGGGATTTGATCCATCTCCAAATTGATACAACGATTCTTGCATCATGAATTTGTTCTCTTGTCTTAAAGACACATCACTTAATCTTTGGAAATGAAATATATCAACATACTAAATTTTATCTAATTTAATATCACCATAAGAATTTGCACTAGCAACCTTGACTAGGTTTTGTAATTATAGTGGGCCTCCTAGGCATGCACCTTCTCTAATGAGGTTATCTCTCTTTTCTTAGCCCAATTGTGTCTGCCAAAGTGCTAAGTGACCAGCAAGTCCCCCAATGTGCTAAGTGCACAGTGAATCCCCAAGTTAGCCAAGTAGCCAACTCGTTGGAAGACAATTTATTGTTAGATAAGGCTCTTTTTTTCCTAGCCCATCCCTCTCATGCATGGAGCCAAGTAGCAAATTCACTAAAAGACAATTTATTGTTAGATAAGGCTCTTTTTTTCCTAACCCATCCTTCCCATGCATGGAGCACCTTCATGATCTCTAATGGGTATTTGCAATTGAAATCAAAGCTATGATCTAAACCACTAAGAGTTGAAATGGTGGTAATTTTTTATGGTATTAGTAGGATATGGAGGTGGGTGTTACCTTATATTCATGGAGGCAACTTGAGTGAGTGGATTAGTGAATTGGTATCCAATACATTCTTCTATGTGGTCAATTGGATCATATTGTTCCTTCTTAATTACTCCAAGATTAAGAATTTGTTATTTTATTTATGTCCAATTGTTTTGTAGTGTAGAGAGAATCTTTTGTGCTTTCGCTACTTTAGCCTATGATGCAGGAGCAACCAGCAACAAAGCAAACCAGAGGATCAGAATAAAAGAAAAGTCTGTTTTAAAGCAAAAAAAAACAAAGTTAAAGCGGATAAGTGGCTTTAAAGTAGATAAGGGATACTTATCTGTCATGCATGCGCCTTTAGTTGGAGAAAAACAAGGATAGAGTCGATCCTTCCAATCTAACATTTTTTTGTATATATATGTAGTGTGATAGGGTCTAAAAGATATATGTTTTGTGAAGATATTGTGAGTGGCAAGATGTAGCTGAGCGGGAGCTCGGTTTTAAGGCTGAAATGCCTTAATTTTATAATTGTTCCATAAATATATAATCAAGTGTGTTCCTGTTCTGTGTTTATTTTATCCGCTTATGTGTTTATGAATAAGTTAATATTTGCTGTAAGCTCTGACAGTAAACGCAGCGTGGAAGCGTTGACTGTTCTCACGTTAATATTAAGTATGTGTCACAGGCTTTAATATGGATTGGAAGCCGCAATAATTTGCTTGAGGATCCTGTGACTATGGTGCGTATTGATGACTTTGGCAATAAGTTTTTTAAGCACGGGCTGTCCAGCAGGCACAACTCCATATCTGATATATGTTGGATCGATTGCCGTCCAGTGGAATTCTGGAGTGTACGCTGGGATTTTTGGATAATTTTCTGAGTCTCTTCAGAGTTTAAGCTATTGACCGAATACAGAACAGTGGCAGTTGCAGTCATGTCCAAACGTGAGTTTTCAAGCACGAAGTGGCTGTTACGTTAACAATAAAGGATTCCCTGAAATTATTCGGAATTTCGAAGGAGAGTATACTTAAATTGTTCGTGGTAGCTTTGTTTGGTAACGTAAATTATCTGCTTTTAGAAATTTTATGATGTGGTTATCCTGAATTGAATTGCATGAGTGAGAAAGGAAAAGACTCGGGGAAAGCCAGGATCGAGATGTTTAAAGAATTTGGGATTTTGGGCAACCCCCAAAATCTCATTTTCATCAGGTGGTATCAGAGCAGTAAAAGATTCTGCGGAAAGAGGTACAGTTGTGTTAAAGATGGAGAGTTTATGGTCTTGCTATTGTGCAGATGGCGGCAACGGAAGGTGAGAAGATTTGCAGCAACCTAGAGAAGGATGCCAAAGACCGGAGGCGGAGGCTTGGTGAGGTATCGTGTAACAGAGGAGGCTGTTACTGTAGAGGTTGGTTGCAGTGAAGGAATGAAGTGGATAAAATTGCTAAAGACCAGGAGAAGCATATGACCAGGAGGTCATAAATTTTTGTGCGTCGGGAGCCTGATGCACGAGCAACCAACAACAAAGCAAACCAGAGGATCAGAATAAAAGAAAAGTCTGTTTTAAAGTAAAAAAAAACAAAGTTAAAGCGGATAAGTGGCTTTAAAGTAGATAAGGGATACTTATCTGTCATGCATGCGCCTTTAGTTGGAGAAAAACAAGGATAGAGTCGATCCTTCCAATCTAACATTTTTTTGTATATATATGTAGTGTGATAGGGTCTAAAAGATATATGTTTTGTGAAGATATTGTGAGTGGCAAGATGTAGCTGAGCGGGAACTCGATTTTAAGGCTGAAATGCCTTAATTTTATAATTGTTCCATAAATATATAATCAAGTGTGTTCCTGTTCTGTGTTTATTTTATCCGCTTATGTGTTTATGAATAAGTTAATATTTGCTGTAAGCGCTGACAGTAAACGCAGCGTGGAAGCGTTGACTGTTCTCACGTTAATATTAAGTATGTGTCACAGGCTTTAATATGGATTGGAAGCCGCAATAATTAGCTTGAGGATCCTGTGACTATGGTGCGTATTAATGACTTTGGCAATAAGTTTTTTAAGCACGGGCTGTCCAGCAGGCACAGCTCCATATCTGATATATGTTGGATCGATTGCCGTCCAGTGGAATTCTGGAGTGTACGCTGGGATTTTTGGATAATTTTCTGAGTCTCTTCAGAGTTTAAGCTATTGACCGAATACAGAACAGTGGCAGTTGCAGTCATGTCCAAACGCGAGTTTTCAAGCACGAAGTGGCTGTTACGTTAACAATAAAGGATTCCCTGAAATTATTCGGAATTTCGAAGGAGAGTATACTTAAATTGTTCGTGGTAGCTTTGTTTGGTAACGTAAATTATTTGCTTTTAGAAATTTTATGATGTGGTTATCCTGAATTGAACTGCATGAGTGAGAAAGGAAAAGACTCGGGGAAAGCCAGGATCGAGATTTTTAAAGAATTTAGGATTTTGGGCAACCCCCAAAATCTCATTTTCATCAGCCTACTTTCTTATGAATTCTAGATACTCTACTTCATTATTAGTTTCTTCTTCAATGTTTACAACTTTAAGAATTAAGTTAGTAGATCCAAATCTTTCTATCCATTTTTTCTAGGATCATGCACATCATCTTTATACATAAAAGGAGGAGGAGAAGGAGGAATCACTTGGTCTTTTATTTTGTCTACAACAACATCTACATGAACGATGTTAGACAAGCATGTAGAGGCCATGATATATGTTCTATAATTAATACATAATTTTTTTTTCTTTTTTCTTTTCTGCATTTCTTCATGAGTAGTAGAGATATGTTCGTTCATAGTTAATATATCTCTAGCTATGTTGTCTATATTTTTTGAAGATAGGATAATTCATAATTACAATAATTCAATTCTTTTGCTCCATTGAAATATTTTCATTTTGTTTCTTTTTGTAGGAAAGGAATTACATCTCAACTATCATATTCTGATTAGACATAGTAAGCTAAGTGTTATTTGGGGATAGTCCTTTATTAATAATTTACTAGGATTGATACTGGATTGCTTTTCCTTTTTTAGTTATGGCATGATATTCTATCATGGGTTGGGGACTTGACCCCTCAAAGATTGGTGTAGCTTATGTTGAATCTATATGGATATATGTTATTTTTGACAAATATATATGCATTCACTGATACTATGAAGAGAAACCATTTTCTACATATAAATGGTTCATTAGTTATGGCAGAATATGAGTTATTTCACAATCTCTTCCTTTTCTTTATGAAATTTGTTATATGAATGTATTTATAATAATAATAAAAATAAAAATAAAAATAAGCTAATGCAAATTTTGAAATAATTTTATGATTTTAAAACCTTATTTTTAAAATTATTAATATTTTTTGTGAATATTTCAAAATAATATCTACTTAAAGAAAAGTAGTAGAGACACTTTCTATGAAATAGATGTTGTAGGGTCTTGTTCTAAATATTTTGACTCGGGCAAATTACATAAAAAATAAATTAAAATAAATTTAAAAAATAAAATTGATAATGCGAAAACATTTTTACTTGGTTAAAAAAAATAGTGTGAAAATAAAAATAACTTCATGGTATGAGAATGAATGGTATTGACCTATGGTATTCATGTGGAATATAACCTATTTAAAGGGGGAATTTAAACCAGCCTAGATCCATCGTAACTCTAGATCTATCAAATACCTAGATGGATCAAACCTTTTGAAATACAAACCTCTTTTAGAGTAAAAAGAAATTTGATCCCTCTCTATATTTGATAGATTAAAATGGATTTAAACGAGTAATAAATCAAATCATATAAAATTCTAGATAGAAAAAAATTCTAAAATACCCTTATTCCAAATTTAAATTATATAACTTTAAAAATAATAATAACTAA
>APFE030614540.1:0-20248 GCA_000404065.3 Pinus taeda
AATTACATTTAAAATATTATTTAATAAAAATTAACAAATTGAATTTAAAAATTTACAAGATAATTTATATATTTATGTTGTGTTGTAATGTCTTACTTGTATTGTGATGTATATGTTTTTCTATGTATATGATATTTTTAATAAAATTGAAGGTCATTAAAATTTCCTCTTTAATAAAATATTAATTTTAAATTTTTATACCATTATAATATTATAAATTTGTTATTTTTTTTTTATTTTTTTTTATTTTAATTAATATGTTACGATGTTAAATGATTATTTGTTATTTTTTAGAATATAAATGGATAATATATTTGATAAATTTCTTTATTTATTTGTAATTATTTGAAAGAGTAGAGTATATAAAGGTATATGGTATGGTGTATAACTTCTCATTTTAAATTTTGATTTCCAAGACATTTACATTATCAATATGATATGTTTAAAATTTTATGTTTTATAAAATATTATATTTAAATTTTTTGTACAATTAGAATATTATAAATTTTTATTTTTATTATTTTTTAATTTTTTTAATTTGTATATGTTAAAATGAGAGTTTTATATTTTTGTAAAATATAAATGAATAATATATTCCATAAATATGTGATTTTATTTTTATTTATTTGTATGAATCACTTGAAATAGTAGGGTATTTAAATGTATTTGGTTTTTAACTTCATTTTAAAAATTGAATTTCAACACATTCACATTATTATTAATATGATGTTTTTATTTAAATTTTCACTATTGTAATGTTATAAATTTCTATTTTTATTTTTATTTTAAATTTGTATATGTTTTGTTTATTATAAATGAATAATAGAACTGAAATTTAAAAATGATAACAATTTGTTTGATTAATTAATATAAGTAGTTTTATTTTAAACTTGCCAAAAAAACAAAAAAATCAACTTTGACATAATATCCGATATAACAAGGACAAGTTACATTTAAAATATTATTTAATAAAAATTAATAATTGAATTTAAAAATTTACAAAATTTAAATTTATATATTTATGTTGTGTTGTAATGTGTTACTTGTATTGTGATGTATATGTTTCTATGTATATATGATATTTTTAATAAAATTTAAGCTCATTAATTCATGTTTAATAAAATATAAATTTTACATTTTTTATACCATTATAATATTATAAATTTGTATTTTTATTATTTTTTAAATCTAATTAAAATGCACATGTTTTTATTATTTTTTAATCTAATTAACATGTATATGTTAAAATGATGATTTTTATTTTTAAAAGTATAAAAGAATAAGATATTTGATAATTTTTTATTTTATTTTATTTGTAATGAGAGTATATAAATGTATATGGTTTGTAACTTACTCATTTTAAATTTTGATTTCTAAGACATTTACATTATCAATATGATATTTTTACTCAAATTGAAGATGACTAAAATTTTATGCTTGATTTATTTTTTATTTATTTGATTAAATAGAAATATGTTGATTTTCATTTTTATTTATTTTGTATAAATTACTTGAAATAGTAGGGTATTTTTAATTTTTCTTGGTTTTAACTTTCTTTTAAAAATTGAATTTCAACATATTCACATTATTATTAGTATGATTATTTTACTTAAATTTGCACAATTGTAATATTATAAATTTGTATTTTTATTATTTTTTAAATTTGTACATGTTTTTTAAATATAAATGAACAATATATTTGACAAATATGTTTAATTTATTTTTATTTCTTTGTATGAATTACTTGAAGTGGTAGACTATTGAATTGTGGTGTATATGTTGTATGTATATATGATATTTTAATTTAAAATTTAAGGTCATAACATTTCATGGTTTAATATTTATTTATTTTTATATACAATTGCAATATTATAATTTTGTATTTTTATTTTTATTTTTAATTTAATTGACATATGTTAAAATGATGGTTTTTATTTTTTAAAAATACAAATGTATATGGTTTGTAGCTTCTTATTTTAAATTTTGATTTCCAAGACATTTACATTATCAATATGTGATATTTTTAATGATTAAAATTTATGTTTAATAAAATTATTATTTTTTTAAATTTTTATAAAAGTTGCACTATTATAAATTTATTATTTTATTTATTTTTTAGTTTTATTAATTATATATATTGTAAAATGACAGATCTTATATATTTAAAAAATAATTGAATTATATTATTCTACATTATGTTGAATTAACATATGTGAAAATGATGATTTTTATTTTTTTAAAAATACAAATTGTATTATGGTTGTAGCTTCTTCATTTTAAATTGATTTAGGAATAGATTTACATTTTTTAATGATTAAATTTTATGTTAATAAAATATATTTTAAAATTTTTTGTAAAGTTGCAATATTATAAATTTATATTTTTATTATTTTTAGTTTTATTTAATTTATATATATGTTAAAAGACATTCTTATTATATTTTAAAAACTATAAATGAATAAATATACTATAATTATTGTGATTTTATTTTTATTCTATGTATGAATCACTTGAAATAGTAGGGTATTTATATGTACTTAGTTTTGAACTGCTCATTTTAAAAATTGAATTTTAGCACATTTGCATTGATATTTTTACTTAAATTTGCACAATTGTAATATTATAAATTGCATTTTTATTATTTTTTAAATTTGTATATGTTTTTTTAATATAAATGAATAATATATTTGATAAATATGTTTATTTTATTTTTATTTATTTGTATGAATTACTTGAAATTGTGGACTATTGAAATGTATATAGTTTTTAAATTCTCAATTTAAAATTTGTATTTTAACATACTCACATTTTTTTTTGTATATCAATCACTCTTTATGTTATAAAGTATGATTTTTAGTTGCAATATTATGTATTTGCATTATTATTATTATTATTTTATAATTTAATTAATTTGTATAAGTTTATGATTACATTTACATTTTTTAAATATAAATGAATAATATTTTTGATAAATATGTTTATTTTATTTTTATATATTTGTATCAAAAACTGGAAATATTTGAGTATATAAATGTTAGAAACCAAATTTTTATAGTTATTAGTGTTGTGTTATGTAATGTGTTATGCCTTGTTTTTGTATACATGATTATACACATATGGCATTGTGTTTAATATGATGTATTTTAAATTACTTTGAAGTTATGAAAATTTAATGGTTAAAACTAGAAAAATAGTTTTAAAAATATTTGTACAATATGATATTGTTATGAATATGTGTTTTGGTTAAAATTGTATTTTTATTATAATAAAAGTGGACATTTGAATATGGTTTTGAACTTGACATTTTAAAATTGTACATTTACATCTCTTCATGTAACATCATCTTTATATCGACAATTGAAATATTAAAAATAAATATATCAATTTACAAAGAATATTCACACTTTTTTTAAAGATGTTACTTCCAATGACTTTCTAAATATCATCCGAGTGTATGGGAAGTGCCTCTTATTTTCTAGTATATTTTTCTATTTTGTCTAGAATTTTAACATTATTTATAATTTTAACATTATTTATATTTGTGTAGTCTTCCAATTCAGAAATTTATAATAAAGTTGAAATTTAAAAATCATGTCTATCTTGATGGATTTATTTAAGTGATATACTAATGATTTCTCACATTATATTTTGTTTAATTAATTAATATAAAAGTAGTTTTCTTTAAAATTTGTGATTAAAAAATTAATAATTTCAACTTTACATTTCACATTTTAAACTTTGATTTGTCATGTTAGGCTTTTCATATTTATATGGATTTCAGGTGTGATATAGTATATACCACCCACAACAGATATTTAAAATGTTTGAATTTAAAAATTTACAAGACTAGAAATTTATATATTTATGTTGTGTTGTAATGTGTGACATGTATATGAATATTATGATTGTATTCATATAACATTGTGCATAATATGATATTTTTAATAAAATTGAAGGCTATTAAAATTTGAAGTTTGATAAAATATTAATTTTTAAAAAATTGTATAATTGCAATATTATAAATTTGTATTTTTATTAATTTTTAATTTAATTAATTTGTATATGTTAAAATGGTGATTTTTTTAAAAATATAAATGAATAATATTTGATAAATATGTTAATTCATTTTTATTTATTTGTAATTAATTGAAATAGTAGAGTATAATGGTGGATGATTGACACACAAATCCTCCATATTTGTTTGGTTTATATCATATTTTTAATACAATTGAAGGTTATTAAAATTTGATGTTTAATAAAATATTATTTTTGAAATTTTTGCACAATTGCAATATTATAAATTTGTATTTCTACTATTTTTAATTTAATTAATTTGTATATATTAAAATGATGATTTTTTTAAAAATATAAATGAATAATATTTGATAAATATGTTAATTCATTTTTATTTATTTGTAATTACTTGAAATAGTAAAGTATAATGGTGGATCTATTTACATACAAATCCTCCATATACATTTTTTAAAATCAACTTAAGGACTCTCACTTAGCTTGTTTGGGCATCATGGATTATTTCTTCTATGGAGGCCCATGCATTTGCTGTAGAGTGGCATCTATCACACAATTGGACTTTTCTAAGGGAGTTGGCTTCTTTAATAGTGCTTGCATGGACAACTTTGGTTGTGGTGTTATCATGAGGTTGGACTAGTTTACACATATCATATTCTCTTGGTTAGTGGCACTAGTAAATGATGAAGAGGGGAGATTCTCCCACTTTGGGGGGCCCTACATTTTTAGAGTTGGCTAGCCATTGAGAAGATAAAGGTGGTTGGAGACTCCAAATTGGGGATTGATTAGGTTCCTGGTATTTCCTCTCTCGATATCCCCTCACTCCACCATTGGACTAAGCAAATTTTGGTTCTTCCTCCCTCATTTACCCACATTTAATTCTCTCATATCCAAATCTTTTGCTATTTAGGTGAGAAGTTGGACATGATGATGAAGATGTAGTCCTGCCAAGCTCCCAAAAAAAAATATAAATATAAATGAAAAATATATTTGATAAATATGTTTATTTTATTTATATTTATATTTATTTGAATGAATTACTTGAAATAATAGAGTATATGAATCTATATGGTTTTTAACTTGTCATTTTAAAATTTGATTTCACATTACTTTCTTTATATCAATCACTCTTTATATCACTCTTTATATTTTAAAGTATGATTCTTAGCTTATTGTATTTATTTCATATGATACCCTTCATACCAAACATAAGTGAGTTGATACAAATGCACTTGAGTTGTTCTTTCTCATAACATGTAAACATGGCAAAAATTATCTTGCTAAAATCTATTATTTTCTAATTAAATTAATAATTTTAATTTTAGAGTTTTGGAAATAATAAATTTATAGAAAGTGATATTTAAAAATAATTTTTTAAGTTTTAGAGTTTTAACAATAATAGATTTATAGAAAAAAGGAATTTTGATTTAAGTGATATATAGTTGAGAGATTAGTTAAAAATGAACTTGTAAAGTTATATTTAAAAATTATAATTTTGACATTTAAAATATATTATTTAATAAAAATTGACGTGTTATGTGTGTATATGATTGTAAGCATATAATATTGTGCATAATATGATGTGTTTTAAACAAATGAAAGGTTATTAAATTTTGATGTTTAATAAAATAATATTTTTAAAAAATTTGTACAATTGCAATATAAATTTGTATTCGTATTTTTTTTTTAATTTAATTAATTTGTACAAGTTATATGTTATAAAGTATGAACATAAGTGAATTGATACAATTGTACTTGAGCTATTCCTTCAAAACTATCTTTTTAGATAGAGCCTATTAATTTTTAATTAAATTAATAATTTTACTATTAATTTTAATTTTAGAGTTTTGCAAATAATAAATTTGTAGTAAAAGTGGTATTTAAAAATGATTTTGATTTAAGTGATATATAGTTGAGAGATTAGTTAAAAATGAACTTGTAAAGTTATGTTTAAAATTATAATTTTGACATTTAAAATATATTATTTAATAAAAATTGAAGTGTTATGTGTGTATATGATTGTAAGCATATAATATTGTGCATAATATGATGTGCTTTTAAACAAATTGAAGGTTATTAAATTTTGATGTTTAATAAAATAATATTTTTCAAAAATTTGTACAATTGGAATATAAATTTGTATTTGTATTATTTTTTTTTAATTTAATTAATTTGTACAAGTTATTGTTATAAAGTATGAACATAAGTGAATTGATACAATTGTGCTTGAGCTATTCCTTCAAAACTATCTTTTTAGATAGAGCATATTAATTTTTAATTAAATTAATAATTTTACTATTAATTTTAATTTTAGAGTTTTGCAAATAATAAATTTGTAGTAAAAGTGGTATTTAAAAATGATTTTGACATCAAGTGTGCTAGTCTTGTTCTAGTGTGACTTGGAATTGATTGCAATGTCACTATAACATCTAGGTGCCTATGTATGCCCCTTTAGCAAGTACAGGTTAAGGGGATTTGAACCACCTTCTCATTTAACATTTAATTTTTATAACCTTCCCCAATTGAGTTGCCTATTTGAACCATCCTCTGATATAACATTTCATTTTCACAACCTTCCCCAATTGAGTTGCCCCTTGATGGCTATTGAAAATTTAAATATTTATACAAATAAAATTTAAATTTAGATAGTTATTTATGTTGTGTTGTAATATAATATTTTGTGTCTTGTACTTTTACTTGTTTATATAATTTATCACAAGTTTGTATTTTTATTTTCTATTAGAATATTATAAATATAAACTCGAATTAATTTAATTAATTTATATCTTATTTAGATAAAAATGAATAATGCATATAAGATAATGAAATGCATACAGTTTTGAATTTTACATTTTATAATTTGATTCTTATTACATGATATTTTTTTTATTATATAAAATGTACATGGTTGTTAACTTAACATTTTAAACTATAATTCTAATCATATGATATTTTATTACTTTTTTATTTTTTTAAAAAGAACCATTAGCACTTGTATTAAAATATTTGGTTCCATTGCTATAACCATTTATAGGCATAAGTAATTTCAAAGGATTTGGTATTCAAGTTTAACCATAACAAGATTTTCTTGCTTCTGCGGGCCTAAACTACAATTTTACATATTTCAAAGGCTTTGGTATTCAAGTTTAACCATAACAAGGTTTTCCTACTTTGGCAGGCTTTCTTTTCTTGAAAATTATAAAATTTGGGAGGGCCTAGCTTTTATTGAAGGTTCCATATTCCCCTTAGTGTTGCGAGGCATGCCTTCTCAGTTTTTTCAATAGATGAACACCAAATTCCTTGTCCTTTTGATATTTCCACCATGACCATTAATACTTCAAACAAATTTTCCACTAATTACTTCCAAGACTCTAGGGCATTCTTTGCAGCATGATTGGTGGAGGTGGCCACTTCCAAACTTTCCATACTCAACTTGTGCATCCATAATGGAAGTTGTGGGGAAAAAGAAAAAGATGAGATATTCTCAGATAACCTTTGAATATATAACGTTACTTCATCAAATTTGTGGAGGCCATGCCTCTCTAAAGACATTAATTTTGGATCTACCTAGATCTAGGATCCTACAATAAGAATGTAATTTGGCATAAAATTAAAGATTGGAAGTGGAGAGCAAGGCATTAAAATCCAAATCTATGGAGAGTTGTGGTTAGATCAACAAGAACAAATTCTATATGAAATCCCATTTACAACAAATCAAATAGCCCAACCATCTATATGGTCAATAGTGAATTGAATTCTTTTTTTTTTTTGGCTGGCTCGTGGGCAGGCTTGACCTAGCGAAGCCAAATCCCATTTACAACAAATCAAATAGCCCAACCATCTATATGGTCAATAGTGAATTGAATTCTTTCTTTTTTTTTGGCTTGCTCGTGGGCAGGCTTGACCTAGTAGCCTCCCTGCTTGGCAGCCCCCTGCGGCCTCCTTGAGCTTGGTCTCGGCCCCTCCCTGATGGTTCTCCTCTCCCTGGGCAGCTTCGCATTCTTTTCCCTTCGCTCGGCAGCCTCCTGCTGCTGAGTTTTCTTCCACCATGCCCCTCTCTACAGGGGGAGACTCATCCTTTCAGCATGGAATTGACGAACAAGAAGCAACATTTGCAGCTTTAATAGCAGAAAACATAGCTCCAAAAGCCAGGCCAACTACTAGCAAATTTGTGAAGAAGTTAGCAGACATACCAGAGATTTCTTTACGCCCAACTCTGCCGAGGAAAGCCGCTATATATTTCGTTGAACGTGGATTGGTAGGACAATTTACATGTCTGTGGCCCTCCCCCAAAGCGGTACAGAAATGGGTGGAGAGAAACTAGAGTGCAAATATACAAGGGAAAATAGCTATAAGGTTATGTGGAAAGAGATATTTCACTTTCCTATTCGAAACCAAAGAAGATATGAATCTAATATTCAGAAATGGTCCTTAATTTATGGACTCTAGAGGCTTGTATTTGAATATATGGTCATTGGATTTTGACCGAGAGATGTACATTCCAAGCGTTGTGCCGTTATGGGTCACATTGCCACACCTTCCCCTCCATTGTTGGGGCGATGAGTCAGTGAAAGCTATCGGAAATGCGGTTGGCAAGTATATATACAGAGGTGAGCTAAAAGAGAACATGCATGCTTGTGCTCGCATTTACATGGAAGTAGACCCGGGGAAAGGACTATCGGAGGCAATAAAAATCACGGTGGACCAATGGACTCACATCGAGTAGCTGGACTATGATAAAATCTCTTTCAAATGCAAGTTAAGCCATGAATATTGTCATTTTGCAAATAGGTGTAGTAAATTAAAAGAAGTAGAGAATTCTGAGAATGTTGAGAAATAAGAAGATACTTGGGAACAAGTAAAACGAAAGAAGCTCCATAATAAACAAGTTGTTTCGAACCCCTCTCAGCCCCTCGAAACCTTAGCTTCAGCTTATATCCCTCCTATCATCGAGGACCCTCTAATAAACTCGACTTCAAATCCATTTGAAATCTTGGGGGAAGACTTGCCATCCCCTTGTTCCCCTACCCAAGCCAATGCATTAGCCATCATCTCTTCTCCCACCCAGAGCTTAACCTCTCCCCCCACCCACCATTGGTCTGATTCTAACAAGAAACAAAGTCAAAGAAAGCACCCATGTGTGGGATCAGCTGAAAAAAGCAGGAAAGAAATCCAACAAAGAAATAAGAGACGAAGCAACACCAAAGGAAATGGCCATGACACTCAACAACCAATGGATTCCTTCCTCGGCAAACAAAAAGGAAGTGGAGAAAATATCAGCAAAAGGAAAATGGTGTAATTCACCACAAATCAAGTAAATAATGATTATGGTCTCTTGGAATAGAAGGAGTCTGGGCTCTTCTCTCAAAACTAACGCAGCACAAGACATAATAAAACAGAAACATCGAGACATTTTTATGATCCAAGAGACCAAAGTCAGCAACCAAGAGGTTCAAAAATTGATTAAGACTCAATTTTTTTTTAAAGGAACAACTATGGACTCCATTGGAGTATCAAGTAGTATCTACACATTGTGGAACAAATGGAAATGGGAATTAGTCAATCAAAAACTCAACAATTATTGAGTTATGACAGATCTAAAAAATAAGAATACGAATGAAAAGTATACCATTATAAACATATACTCTCTAAACCACTACAGAGATAAAGCTATGTGCTGGGAATTAGTAAAATAAGAAGCATAAGAAGGTCCAAGGAGAAATCTAGTTATAGGAGGGGATTTAAATTTGATTTGACATAGAGATGAGAAGTTGGGAGGTAATTACTTCAGTAATCCCTTAAAAGGAGCCCTGAAAGACATCATAGAAGTGCACAAACTTTTTGACATTCCACCAAGCTATGGAAGATTTACCTGGAGTAATAAAAGAACGAGAGCACATAATATAAAGGAAAGACTAGATAGAATTTTGATTCAAGAGAATATAGCAGCAGCCTTCCCAACCATCAAAAGAAAAATAGTGCACGCTTCTGCCTCTGACCATAAGCCTGTGGTGCTGATTTTGGATAGGCTGGAGAACCTCGATCCGATTCCTTTCAAATACAACAAACTCTGGGATGGCAAGGAAGATTTTGGAAGCTAGTAAAAGAAAGCTCGGAAACCTCTATTTTAGGCTCCCCCCATTACGTATGGGAAACTAAATTAAAAATGTTAAGATCAGATCTAAAAGCTTGGGCAAGAGGAAACACTCTCAAGGAAAAAAATAAAAAAATAGAGCTGCAAAAGAAACTTGAAAACTGGAGTAAGGAGAAAGAAAATCTACGAGATATCGAGCAAGAGCATGCTTTTGAAAAATAAATCTTTTTGGATCTTTATACGCAAAACAGGTAAGAGGAGGAGGAAATTAGGCAAAAGTCAAGATGCTTATGGCTTAAAGTGGGGGATAAAAACACCGCTTTTTTCACAACAATTTAAAGATAAGAAGAGTTGGCAACCAAATTGATAAAATTCAAGTGGAAGGATAGGAAATAAAGGAAATGGAGAAAATAAAAAGGTAGCTTATAATTATTACAAAAACCTCCTTTCAGCAGGGGATCAACAAGTGGACAGTAAAGAGTTCCTTCATCAAATCAACAACAAAATTAATGATAAACAAAATAGAGAGTTGGAAAAAGAGGTCACAGAGGAGGAAATTAGTGAGGCAATTGGGAGCATGCCCTTGGAAAAGGCTCCTGGACTGGATGGGTTCACCATAGCTTTCTACAACAACCATTGGGCTTCAATAAAAAAATATTTAGTAAGGATGATCAAAAACGCTTTCAAAGAAAATAAAGTGGGAGAAAACACCAAAGCTTCCCATTTGGCTCTCATCTCGAAAGAACCAAATCCGATTTCTTTTGATAGATATGGCCAATCTCTTTATGCAATTCCTCTTACAAAATCATCACA
The DNA here is from genome assembly GCA_000404065.3 of Pinus taeda. Lineage (NCBI taxonomy): Eukaryota > Viridiplantae > Streptophyta > Pinopsida > Pinales > Pinaceae > Pinus > Pinus taeda. The sequence goes on from APFE030614540.1 coordinate 10,937, forward strand.
AAAATATTGGCAAATAGACTAAAAATGCTGCTTAGTATCATTTTAGAAAACCAAGGCGGCTTTGTCCCAAAAAGATAGATAAGTGACAATGTAATCTTGGTTTAGGAAGCCATCCATAGCAGCATCCAAAGTAAGGAAAAAGGCATGGTTATAAAGCTGGACATGGCCAATGCTTTCGACAAAGTGAACCTTAATTTCCTTGCTGCCACTCTTCAAAAGTTCGGCATCTATCCCAAGTTCATTGATATTATTATGGCTTGTATTTCCAATCCTTGGATTGCTCCGTTGATCAATGGTAGGCCAAGCAGATATTTTCGAAGCACTAGAGGTTTGAGGCAAGGGTGCCCGCTTTCCCCATTCCTCTTTATCTTTATGGTGGAAACGCTGAGTATTCAGATACAAAGTCAAAGAAAAAAAAGGAAAATTACTGGCATTAGAATAGCCCGCAGGGTTAAAGAAATAAACCACTCGCTCTTTGCTGATGTTACTTTTCTCATTGGGGGAGCCTCTAATATCATATCTAGGTGGTTCAAAAAAGTTCTTGATGATTTCCTCGATGTCTCAAAAGGCCTTCTAAATAATAAAAAATGCAAAATTTATACTTGGAATGTGCCAATAAATATAATGCAGACAATCTCTCAAATTATGGATATCCCGGTTCAGTTAAAATGGTGTCATTTTATTTATCTTGGTTTACCACTGACAAAATAAATGGTTAAGACAGAGGTCTAGAACAAACAAATTGAAAAAATGAAGGGAAAGATACAAAGTTGGTGGACGACGTGGCTAAATCTAGCAAGGAGAACAATTTTAATTAAAACTCTCCTCTCAGCCTTGCCTATTTATCAATATGTTTTAATTTTGGCCTCGGCAATCATTCACAAGCAAATGGAGCTTATCACTAGAGGCTTCCGTTGGCAAGGAGGAAAACAAGATTAAAAAAAAATCAGTCTTGTTCGATGGGATCAAGTGACTCTCCCTTTCGAAAAATGAGGCATATCTATCAGGATTCCAGGTTTAACAAACAAGGCCCTTGGTATCAAGCTTGTGTGGTGAATGCCAAATGGGAAGGATCAATGGTGGGGCGAAGCTCTCTCAAGGAAATATCTTAATTGTCAGTGGTCAAAGATGCTTACAGAAATTATTCCAGACCACCCCTGCACCCAAATTTGGAAACTCATCAAGAAAATTATTCCTCAAATTAGAGACCATATCTCTAAGAATCCGGGGAATGGGAAAGACACCTCTACTTGGAACGACAGATTAATGGGAGCAACACCCTTGAACCAACATCAAAATTTAAGAGGTCTGAAAGAGTGGGGGGATGAGAAAGGCACAACCTCTTTATATTCCATCTCTCACTGGGAACAAAACAGATGGATTGCTTGGAGAATTCAGTGTCTTCCAATAGACTGAAAAATTAGTGGGAAGATTTGAAGCTTCTTCTTGTAGGAGATACTCCCATAAATAAAAGGAGTCAGGACAACTATATATGGGACCCAAGCGGAGGCAATTTCACAGTTAAATCAGGCTACAACTTTCTCTAAAATCATAGCAATCACGAAAACTGAAATCTTTGGTCAGTTGTTTGGAAGAATGAATGCCTCCCCAAAATTAAATTTTTTCGCCTGGACTCTTCTAAAAGGAAAGATCCTTATGGTGGAAAACTTAAGGAAGAAGGGTTTCCATGGCCCCTCTATTTGTGTCTTAGGTCAAAAATATGAAGAAAGCATTCAACATTTCTTCTTGAATTTCACTATTGCAAAACACTACTGCAAGAAACTCATCAGTCCTCTTGAAATAAACATTGACACAACTGAGCAGTTGATAACCTTAAACAAAAGTTGGGTGAAAAACTATCCATATGTCAAGAAAAAAGCCTGCCATAATTCGAATCTAGAAGTGCCTTCTTTCCACTCTTTGTTGGTAAATTTGGTTAGCTAGGAATAAGTGCATTTTTAAAGACCAAAAGCCAAATTCCGAGTCCATTTTAGCCAAAACTTGTGGGAAAATTTCGGAGATGATTAGCGCAAATGGTGTGCCAATCATGGATCAAAAAAGCTGGAAGAAAGAATAAAAGGTTTGGTATAGCAAAGCTCTCATGGAAGGCTCAACTAAGATACAAATTTTAAAGAAGATAGGAGGGAAAACTAGAGAATGGAAACTTCGTGGAAATGAAAAAGAGATAGAGGATTAGACCAAAAATCAAAGAAATTACACTCTTTTCTTCGATGGAGCCTCTAAGAATAACCCTGGAAGAGTAGGGGCATGCAGGTTAATAATTGATCCAAATGGTGAGACAATTGCTACTTATGAATGGGGGCTTGGGACTATCACAAAAAGTAGGGTGAAGGCCTACAGTTTGCTTATGGGCACTAGTATTCGCAAAGGACTTCAGGGTAAAGATATAATCATAATTGGAGACTCAACGATTATAATTGCTACAATGGAAGCGAGGAGAGACTTTAAAAATCAAGTATTAAATAAAATCAGGGAAAGAATTTTGGACAACTTAAAAATTATGGGAAATGTTGTTTTTAAACATGTTCTAAGGAACAACAATCAAAACACTGATTCACTTGTGAACAAGGCAATGGATCGAAGGGCTGGGAAAGTGAAAGAAATCTAAGATACTTATGAGAAAGCAATCCCTTAATTTGCCTTTTCAAGAGGCTTGGTCCAAGATCCAAAGCACAGATAAACACATCAACTCGAAAGAAGCAAAGCTCCCTCATACGAATAAGTAGCAGGAGATCCTCTTGTACTTGTCTGGCAGGAATATCTCAGCCAATCCTTCTCGTGCAGAGAGGAATATCCTCATTATGAAGAATCAGAGGCTTTGTGATATGCTCTAGAAAAGAAACCACCTCCAGGATTAGAATATAGCTTATATAGGTCATATTAATCATGGTACCACCCTTACTAATTTGAACAAAAAGTAGGGAAAGCATGGTTTTAGGGGGATTACTCTTGAGAAAGCATAGAAGAATCACGAGTCTAGTAAGCTAAATCAAACCTATAAAAAGCATCCCAAGTTCAAGAACCTCCATCAGAATCTTCATCGCGCAACTGGAGGGAGAGAGCATCAGGCTCAAAAAGGGAGGTGAGCTAATAGTGATCAGCATTCTCTGTAGCAATCCCAACGCGCAGGGGCCGAGTAGAGGTAAGAAAGTCATTTATAGAATTAGTCCTATGTTGCAAGCCGACTCTTCCTGTAGACTCACCATTGTTTTAAGAGTGTATAGGTTCCTACTTTTTGAGGCTCTATCTCTCCTCTTTTGGCCTCTAATCTTACCTTCTAAGGCCATTGATACTAACCCCTTTGATCAGAATCATTCTCTGTTGAAAAGAAGCTTGATTCCTTTTTTCTCATCGAGTGTGCTCTTCCTACTCCGTATCCCGCTATATTCCTTCTCAACTCCGTTCTTGGTCCGTTTCATAATTTCAGAGGAACTTCTATGTATGGTCACTCGTTGCTATTCCCAGACCTCTCTAGCGCTCTCAGCTTTCCTTCCTCTTGGAAGTCCCAGTCCAAAAGGGCTCAAGACTCTCTCCTGTCATATACCCATCTTTCATAGATAGACCCCAATAGCGTTCAACATCGGCTATCACTCCAGCAAGCTCAGAAGCTCATAGCATAAGGTCAGAGATTAGAAGAGTAACTCAATTGACAAGCCATTCAAGATGTTTTCTAATCCTTTAGAAAAAGTGGAGAAAAATGATAGTTGCACTCTGTGTCGTGCCAATCTTTTCATGATTGGTCGCTTCATTCAAACACTCAATGACCTCTGTTCTAAGATGAAGAGTGTGAATAAATACAAACAAACTGAAATCAAGAACCAGAGAGCCGAGATTGAAGCGCTGAAGGATAAGTGTAAGCATATTGAAGATGCAGTTGATTATATAAACTCTCTGAACCAAAGCGAATAGGGTGAAGCTTCCTCAAGATATAAGGGTCGTTATCCTTAGGAATCTGTAAACCATGTTTGGTGAAATCCTTGTCTCCTTCCTCAAATGCACTGCAAATTTTGCTTGCTTCTTGGTCAATTTGTTCGGCAATATGGGTATGTTCTTTTCCAACATTTTAGAAGCAAGGTCTCTTATGTCGAGGTAGTGAATGTGCTCCCCTTTTGCGCCTCCACAAAAGACCTTTCGCACTCGAAATGTAACAGGACTCAATCCTCTTTTTGCTTTTTATAATACAAAATTATTCGACCTTGTTAAAAAAAAATAGTGAATTGAATTCAATAGATGAAACATGTTGTACTCACCACCTCCAAATGTTGTAGCCCATCTACTGCCACTACCAAGTGTGAGAAAAGTGGTGTGACATTCCTTATGGGTTAATTCCCCTTATAAACATTATCTTGTAACTATGTAACCATAAATTAAAAAATGGCTAAGGGAAAGGGGCATGTATTTCACAGTTTGAGAAAGGGATCTTGCTTAAGGGACTTGGAGTTATAAATGTGAGTCATGAGCTTCTTGATATGTCATGCTCATGTTCCTATTGGGAAAAGAATCTATGAATGAATTGTTTGTTCCAAAGCACTAGTCTCCCTCCATAGCCCACACAAGGAGACAAACAATTTCATTTGTTGAAACAAAGAAGAAAATAGGAGGTGAAGTCAGTTAAAACTATGATGAGTAAGTGCAATTCGGGGAGGATCTTGAAGAGAAGAGGAGGCCAAGTTTTTTAGAATCATGACGAGTAAGTATAATTTGGGGAGATTTTCGTGGGATGAAGAGAATAGGAGGCATAGTTAATTAGAACCACGATGAGTAAGTTGAAGCTACCGAAGAGAAGAGGAGGAAAAGTGAGTTAGAACCATGACCAGTGAGTGGAAGTTTTGGGAGTCTCTCGTGGAAAAATGAGGAGGTTGAGAGGATCCCATGGAAAAAAAAGGACAACCATTTGAGATTCATATGCACAATATAAGCAAAGAAAAGGAACAAGAAAAAGATAGGGAGGCCATGAGGCTATTGGGTGGTAAGAAAAACTAAATTGCAATAGGGGTTGACAAGAATAATGGGACTTAGAAAATTGAAGGAGAGGGAAGCATGATTGATAGCTTAACTCAAAAACCCATGAGGCTTGCTAACTCATAATCACTAAGAATATTTGTTGATAGTATAACTAAGAAAACCATAAGGGTTGCTAGGTTATAATAGCATAGAAGCTTTGGTGATAACATAGAAGAGAAGCCCATGAGGCACTACTACACCAAGGGTACTTTTAAGACATTTTTTAAGACAAAGAAATCTTTTGTCTTAAAAAATTACTTTTCTATCTTTTTTTCTAGAGTTTTAACATTGTTTATAATTGTGGACTTTTCCAATTCATAATTTTATAATAACGCTAAAATTTAAAAATCATGTCTATTTTGATGGATTTATTTAAGTGATATACAAATGATTTCTAACATTATAATTTGTTTGATTAATTAATATGAGAGTAATTCTCTTATAAATTTGTGATTAAAAAAATAAAAAATTCAACTTTACATTTCCACATTTCACATTTTAAACTTTGATTCTTCATGTTTTCCTTTCTCATATTTATATGGATTTCACATGATATCCTATATACCAACCACAAGTGAGATTTAAAATGTTTGATAAAAAACAATAATTGAATTTAAAAATTTACAGTATTAGAAATTTATATATTTATGTTGTGTTGTAATTTGCCAAGTGTATTGTGATGTATATTATGATTGTACTAGTGTAAAATTGTGCATAATATGATATTTTTAATAAAATTGAAGGTTATTAAAATTTGAAGTTCAATAAATATTATTTTAAAATGTTTTTTTGTTTTTTATTTGTTTTTAAATATAAAAGAAAATATGTTTATTTCATTTTTATTTATTTGTAATTACTTGAAATATTAGAGTATAATGGTGGATCTATTGCATACATACTTTATTTTTATTTTTATTTATTTGAATGAATTACTTTTAAATATAAACTAATAATATTTTTTTTCTTTTAAATATGACTAATTCTATTAATGTAACCAAAAAATACGACATGGAGGCACTAGCCTATGCAAATCGTGTCTCAGATTATTCCATGTTTAACAAACAATAATTGGAAATGACTACCCACATGGGGGAAACTAGTTTAAAACTAGAGGAGTGTGCCACCGAGGGGAACGAGCCTGTAAAACGCTAATGGAATAGTTTTTTGAACAAAACCTAAAAAATGGAAACAATTACAAAAATAAACAATAGAGAAGACCCCTAAGTTTGCTGACCCCGAGCTCAAAACCTAAAAACTTAAAGTAAACAATGGTCACTAGGTGTCATTAGGTGGCAGAGGTTCCTCCACAATTAGACACCTGTATGCTTCCATGGTCATCTTCTTCGTGCTGTCGTAGCTCCATATTCATGTATCCGCCTGGAATATTCTATCCTTGAGTTTTGCTTAGTTGTGCTTGTTCGGTCTCGAGCTTCATCATGGGTTTTGAGAGTCCAAGAGTTACTACCATGAGTTTTCCTTCTGCTGGTGTTGCGAGCTGGAATGTTAGAGCTTTGAGGCTCCTCTGTGAAAGCAATTGAAATGGTAGCAATTATGCAAGGGCGTTCCATTGTGTAACGACACTAGAATTGGGTGGAGTGGCTAGGTTATAGTATCGGGACAGAGCCAATAGGCGAGTCTCTTTAGCATGCTTAGAGTCGGCCATCTGAGCACGCCGAGTAGACCCTCTACCGTTGTGAGTGGCAAGATAACGACCCGTGGAATGAGCCGTCGTCGAGGGGGAGGAGGAATCCAAAGGGGCGGAGTCATAGAGGGACATCGAGGGGGGGGTGAATTGCTCTTCCCCTGCTGCAGCTGCTTCTACAACACACTTCGTGACGCAAATGAGGCATATTTTCTTGATCGCAACCTGTGATGCAGAGGAGGGTGGTTCGAAATCACCATTTTATGGATCAGAACGAGGTTTCCTTGGCCCTCACAAAGCATTAAAATGCGATTAATTTCGGCGGTGAGCTTCTTGGTGGAAGCGTGGGCGGCGATGTGGCCACGCCACTTGCGAGCCTATATTTGTTGTGTTGTATCGGTGCTATTAAATACTAGCATCCAGGAAACTAATAATATATATGATAAATATGTTTATTTCATTTTTATTTATTTGTAATTACTTGAAATAGTAGAGTATAATGGTGGATTTATTGACATAGAAATCCTCTATATAGATCACTTAACCTGCTTGGGCATCATGGATTATTTTGTGGAGGTCGGATCTTGGAGGCCCATGCATTAGGTGTAGAGTGGCATCTATCACACAATTGGACTTTTCGAGGGGAGTTGGCTTCTTTGATGGTGCTTGCATGAAGGACAATTTTGGTTGTGGTGTTAACATCAAGTTGGACAGGCTGGCTTGCCATTGAAAAGATCAAAGTGGTTGGAGACTCCAAATTGGACATTGATTGGGTTAGGGGTATTTCCTATGTGGCTATCCCCTTAATGCACCATTGGACTAAGCAAATTTTAGGTCATCCTCCCTCATTTAGCCACATTTCATTCCCCCATATCTATCACGAGCTGATAAATATGCCCCCTTGGCTATGTTTGCTTCCACCTCTCAACACTAGATGGGGCATTTTACTCTTTTGGACTAATAAGTTTTGTGCTTCACTTATGACTTTGCAATGTTTTTCATCTTTAGCTGTTACATGTTTTCTAATTTACTCTTTTGGACTAATAAGTTTGTGCTTTACTTGTGACTTTGCAATGTTTTTCATCTCTATTTGTTGCATGTTTTCTATGATTTCTTTGTTGATACACTCTTTAGAGAAATATGTTTCCTAGTGAACTATAGTATACAAGACCTATGAACTATGTAACAACTTTTATTAATAAAAGATTGTTAGTTTTTTTCTTTATGAAAAAATAAATATAAAATGTATATGGTTTTTAATTTTTCATTTTAAAATTTGATTTTTAACACATTTACATTATCATTATGACATTTTTACTCTAATTGAAGGTGATTAAAATTTGATTTTAATAAAATTATTTTTTTAAAAAATTTGTAAAATTATAAATTTGTATTTGTATTTTATTTTAAGTTGTATATTTTAAAACCAAGAGTTTCATATTCTTTTAAAATATAAATGAACATTATATTTGATAAATATGTTGATTTTATTTATTTTAGGAATTATTTGAAATAGCAGAGTATATTATATGGTTTTTAACTACTTATTTTAAAATTTGATTTTTAACCCATTTACATTATTAATATGATATTTTTAGTTAAATTAAAGGTTATTAAAATTTGATGTTTAATAAAATATTATTTTTTTAAAAATTGTACAATTATAATATTAGAAATTTTTATTTTTATTTTTTTTTAATTTAATTAATTTATGTGGTTAAAATTATAATTTTTTTTTAATATAAATGAATAATATATTGATAAATATGTTTATGTTTATTTTTATTTGTGTGTATGAATTACTTGAAATAGTAAGTATATAAATGTATATATTTTTTACCTTCTTATTTTAAAACTAGAATTTTATCACTTTCATATTTTTATATTTTTTTCTTTGTGTTTATCCATCATTCTTTATGTTATGAAGTATGATTCTTACTTGCACTTTTATAAATTTGTATTTTTATTATTTTTTAATTTAATTAATTTGTATATGTTAAATGATGAGTTTTATTTATTTTTAAATATAAGTGAATAATATCACCTTACCTTGTCTCAATTGGCAATGGGCGTGGAAATGATGTAAGTGAATAATATCACCTTAGGGTGTCTCAATTGGCAATGGGTGTGGAAATTATGTAAGTGAATAATATCAACTTAGGGTGTCTCAATTGGCAATGGGGTGGAAATTAGATCTTTTTCATGATACCCTTCATACCAAACATAAGTGAAGTGATACAAATGCACTTGAGTTGTTCTTTCTCATAACATGTAAACATGGCAAAAATTATCTTGCTAAAATCTATTCTTTTCTAATTAAATTAATAATTTTAATTTTAGAATTTTGCAAATAATAAATTTACAAAATTGATATATATATATATATAGAATATATTATATTGTTAGAGTTTTACCAATAATAAATTTATAGTAAAAATGAATTTTTATTTAAGTGATATATAGTTGAGAGATTGGTTAAAAATGAACTTGTAAAGTTATATTTAAAAATTATAATTTTGAGATTTAAAATATATTATTTAATAAAAATTGATGTGTTATGTGTGTATATATGATTGTAAGCATATAATATTGTGCATAATATTATGTGTTTTAAATAAATTGAAGGTTATTAAATTTTGATGTTT
>APFE030614542.1:2325-20240 GCA_000404065.3 Pinus taeda
TGCTAGAGATGTGTAAGGTTAACGTAAACATTTTGACTTGGTAAAAATAAAATTAAAATATGGTAGAAATGTGTAATGTAAAAATTTTAGTTCTATGAAAATAAAATAAAAATAACCCTATAAAAAATAAATAATAATTAAAAAAAATGGTCCATGGTATTAAGAACCTATGGTATTGACCTCAAGTCCCAGTAGCACAACTAGTTGAGGATGGGCCACATCACCAAGGCCACCTAGGATCAAACCTCACTCGAGTTGGTTGTGCCCAATGGTAGGGGGAGGAGACATGCTAAAAAATCTAGTCAGCTAAGGCCTAGTATGGTCAAAGTCAGGTGTGATCCCTTAGTGATTTTGACGGCTTAAATGCCCTTGGGTCATGGCTAGTCAAGCCACAATTCAAGCCTCGAGGATGACAGAAAACTTGAAAAACAAATAAAAGAATCCATGGTATTGATCCATGGTATTCATGTGGAATATAACCTATTTAAGAGGGGAATTAAACTAGCCTAGATCCAGGTGCGATCCCTGGTGATTTTGACAGCTTAGATGCCCCTGGGTGGTCGCTCGTCAAGCCACAGGTCAAGCCTGGAGGATCACAAACAACTTGACAAACAAACAAACAAATAAACAAAATCCATGGTACTGACCCATAATATTTATGTGGAATATAACCTATTTAAGGGGGGAATTAAACTAGCCTAGATCTAACTTAGATTGATGTTATATTTAGATACATAATTAGTTGTACAAAATGATGGCTTTAAATCCATGTAGCCTATAAAGATAAAATGTTCTTATGGATATGTTTTTATGTATGTTTTGTTTCTATAGTTGAATGGGTGAATAAATAATGTATATATGTGCTTAGAACCTTTAGAACTTCTTGGAGGTTATTCATTGATTCAAGAAGGTGTTTTCAAGAAGAGTAGGGTTAAGCAAGATTTCCCAACAAACAAAACAATAGTTACGTCTTCATTATAATCTCTTCTTTGATAATCACCTTAATATAATATTTGTAATATATTCATTTAATTTATTTGTAGTATATTCTCTTAATTTATGTGTAATAATGTGCTATAGAAATAGAGCTCTAATGGATCTAGGACAGTAAGTTTAGAAATTAATAAGCTTAACTATGAAAGTGAGTTGAAGAGAAGGGAGGAGGTGGGAGAAATATTAGGTAAAATGTAATTATCAAATTTTATCTAATATTTATGCCTAGAAATATTGGGTAAAATATAATATTGTAATATTATATTTTCCCCAATATTTCCACTCAACTAACCAACTTTTTATTTGTAATTTGACGATATTACGTAAAATGTAATACCTAAACTATTTTTTATTAAAAAAGTTATTTATATTTGAGGTTCATATGTAAACTTAACTTCTATTTAAAAGTTTGATCCTAGTATGGTTGAGATGTTTTAATGTTTAACATTTTGATTTGGTAAAAATAAAAATAAAAAACATGATATTAATAATTATAATTAATAATTAAACTAGCATAGATCCATCTTAACTCCCAATCTGCTAAGCAGGGAGCAAATTTCTTGAAATGCAAACATCTTTTAAAATGAAAACAAATTTGATCTGGAGTTAATATAGATTTAAGCTGGTTATCATAAAATTCATAAAATTCAAGTACTAATTAGATATAAAATTCCATTAAAGTTCAAGTAATTTAAAAGTTTAGTAACTTAAAAATCACCAAAAACTCAAAGATTAGGGGGGCAATTTAAAAATTAAATTGCTTTATGGAGAAATAGTTTGATAATTGTAACCAACCTAGATCCATCTTAACCTTATATCTATCAAGCATTGAGAGAGATAAATTCTTCTAAGGTGCAAACCTCCTTTTTTGAGTGCAAAACTCGAGGAAAAATTTGTATTTCAACATATTTGATCCCTCTCAGCAATTGATAGATCTGGGGTTAATATGGATCTATGGAGATTTTTATATACAAACATACCATATCTAAACTAGATCCATCTCTCCCTCTCTCTTTCCTCTCTCTCTTTTCCCTCTTTCTCTACGCTCTCACTCGCAATGTCTCTCCATTTCTTCCTTGTCACCCTCTATCTCTCTCCACCTTTCTCTCTTTATGTATTTATTCATCCCTCTCTCTCTCCCCCCCTCCAACTCCATCTCTCCTTTCTCTTTTCCTTCCTTTCTCTCCCTCTCTCTCTCTCTCTCTCTCTCTCTCTCTCTCGCTATGTGTGTGTGTGTGTGCCTCCCTCTCTCTATTTCCATTCTCTCCCTCTCTATCTCTCCTCTCCTCTCTCTTTCCTCCACTCCTCCCTCACTCAGTTTCTCTCCATCTCTCCCTTGCCAATGCCTCTTATTGAAGAATGTAACTAGGCTCGATCTTCATAAATTATATATGAGCCATATTGAAACGTATATATCAAAAAAAAGAAAAATTATTTTTAATTATTATTAATATGACTTATTAAAGCAAGGGTTTCGTACTTGGGTCATCATGTTTTAGGTCAAAGTCCCCATTGAGGACTTCTAGAATTTAAACTGAGTCATTAGAGTCATTTTCCATTAAAAGAGACCCTTCTTGGGATTTTGAATCATATAAAAGGATTTAATATTGAGTCAAATAAGTTATTTGTCACCTCCAAACCAAGTTGGCCTCAAGGGTGGTAATTCGACCTCACTAGAAACCTATATATTGGAGTATTTTGATTCATTTGGAGGACAATCATGTAACAACCCTAATGAAAATTCCATGTAATAAAGTAAATAAAGGAAAAATAAGACCACGAGTAAGGGATACGTATTCCAAAAGCCTAGTTTAGTCTTGTGCCCTTTTTTATTCTACATCTCACCTGCTATCAATATCTAGTAGGATGGATTTTTAGAGGAGCTCTGGCGATTCGACTGCAATATCTAGGTCTAAGGTTTAACACCTCAAACCTGCAAGCCCAGAGTCAGTTATGGCAGCGTAGAGAGACAGAATAGCAGATCTTCTAAGCAGAGGTCGTGGACTGACCCGACAAATGGTAAGCGGGGGGTCCACAGGGACCCATCCTTCAAACAGGTTGTCATGCATAAACAGAAAGCACAGGAAGGATTAAAAATCATGGGCTATGGAGAACGTAAGGACTCCAGCGGAACTAGTAAAGAAAGGGAACAGAAATTGCAAACAGAGACAAGAAGCAACTCAAAAAAGAAAGACAAAGTAATTAATGGAAAGGAGAACAGGGACAAAAGAGCAGATGCGGACCAAAGGGTTACAGGCTCAACAAATACCCAAACAGAGGAAGAAGAGGAACACGATGCAGAGAAACAATCGCGAGAAGAAAGGAGAAACAAACATCCCCAAACCCCAGCACCAACAAAGCAATGCAAGGAGAATGCAAACCAAAGAAAAAAGAAACCCTCAGAGTAGTTTGTACAGATCCGGAGATTCAAGCCCATCGAGAACACATGTAAGAACATGCAGTCATATGCAAGTTTATGGGACTATGGCCAACAGAATGCGCCCTCTGTCAATGGATCAAGCAACACTGGAAACCTAAAGGTGATATCAAGCTACACCTAGGAGCAAAAGGTTTTTTTACTATTGTTTTCATGAACTTAGAGGATAAGGACAGGGTTTTTGATGGGGGTCCCTACTTCTTTGCTTCAACGGGACTCTACATGAGACCCTGGAAAACCAACTTTGTACCAGAAAAAGAAACCTTCACACAGGTTCCTGTGTGGATCCGTCTATTCTCCCTTCCAATAGACTATTGGGGTTTAGCGATGATCAAGCAAATAGGAGGCCGTCTAGGAACCTTTATCAAAGCCTCAGAAGCAATGTTACAACGAAGGTACACTTCTTGCGCAAGAATCTGTGTGGAGTTGGATGTTTCAGGAGCTCTGCATGAAGGCTTATGGCTGGAGTTTAGAGATGAGGACTACTTTCAAGCTATTGATTATGAGCAAATCCCATTTCGATGTAGAAAGTGCCATGAACATGGCCACCTCGCTAGAGACTGTCCTTTAAACAAAAAAGAGGAAGATCTCAAAACTGTGCAAGCAGCAAAGAGTAAAGAAATCTTCACAAAACCAAAAGCAAGACAAAGAGCTAACAGGAAAAGATTAAACATAATAGGGGTAGAACCAGGCATTACCAACAACACCTTCAGCATTCTGGAAACAGACACAGACTTAGAAGGAACAAACGGGGAAAAGCAGCGGAATGAGAAGCCAAAAGACCAGCAAGACCATAATACGAAGAAAGGGGAGGAAAGTCAAATTAGCACTAAAGCCCAAATGCACGAGCCAGAAGAAGAACATGATGAAGACACTGATATGCTAACCAGTGATGGTCAAAGTGACGAGATGGAGCTCAATGAAGCCCTAGAGAAGGAAGGGGTGAACCTCCCAGTCATGGCAGAAAACTGGAAATCTCAAGGACTAGAAAACATTCCAGAAGAAGAATTAAGGAAGATCATTGACCTATTCATTGCAAGACAAAAAGCAGAATTAGACAGGAAAAACAGAAGATTAGGTATTGCAACAGGCACAGGAAATCATTCAAAAAGCATCTCTCTTAATCCAACAGGTCTGAAGCAAAAAAAGAAAAGAGGAAGAAGAACAAATGGGGAAGTGCTGCAAGATTTGGGTATCTTAATGCTAAACTCAGGCAAAATGAAGGCATTAATTGCCTTCCCATCCTACCAATAATATTTCTAGTTATAAATGAAAATCGTTTCATGGAATGCAATAGGGCTCAATATCCAAGCGAAGCAAAGACTTCTTAAAAGAAAGTTCCAAAGAGAAAAGTCGAACTTTATGTTCATACAGGAAACCAAATGTGCCACCAATCACATGGTGAACATCAGCTAAAAAATCGGCAAACCTATTGATTTCATAGAAGTAGCCAGTCACGGATGGGAAGGAGGCATAACCACTCTCTGGGACACCAGAATAGTAAGTGTCCTCTCAATGGAAGCCACCAGATCGTTCATAGCCACAGAAGTTCAAATGATAGGTAACTCTGAAACTTACTTATGCATAAATTTCTATGGACCACAAAGGTTAGAAGATAAATTTCATTTTCTTAATTCTCTCATGAGTTTAAAGCTTAGACATCTCACCTCAAAGATAATTATGGGAGGAGATTTTAATATGATAACCTCTCTCTTGGAGAAGAAAGGAGGAATCAGAAGGCTCAATAAGGATGCAGAACTATTTGTAGAATTCATTAAATCTACAAAACTAGTAGACATCTTACCCAAAAACAGCTCCTTCACTTGGAACAATAGAAGAGAAGGAGAGAAGCTAATTGCTTCAGGATTGGACAGATTTCTTATCTCGGAAATTATTTTACTTGAAGGCATCATAGTGGATTCTGACATTCTTCCCAGTGGAGGATCAGATCACTGGCCTATCTCTCTAGAGGCAGCCTTCCTAGGGACTCCTAGAAACAAACCTTTTAGATTTGAAAAGTTATGGTTGCAGCACCCCAACTTTGTTCAATTTTTGGAGAAATGGTGGTGTGAACCATTGGACATTAGAGGAACCAGAATGTTCAAGCTCCAAAGCAAACTAAAACATATCAAATGCAAAATTAAAGAATGGAATGCAACAGAATTTGGGAACATCTTCCAGGAAAAATCCGTCATAGAAAGCAAGTTAAATAAAATTCATAAGGAATGGACCTCGGGGAACATCAGTGAAGATTCAAAGGAATAGGAAAAAGCACTAATTGAGCAATGGAAACTTCGATGTCAACAGGAAGAAACACTCTAGAGACAGAAATCAAGGATCCAGTGGCTAAAGGAAGGAGAGAAAAACACAAAGTTTTTCCATAGATCTACACTAGACTACAGGGGTGCAAGTAAAATTCTATGACTCAATAATGAAACAGGGGTAACTCTTCAAAATCACAAGAAAGTATCATCTTTGCTTACCAGGAATTTCACTCATATAGCTCAGGAAACGCAGGAAGAAAGAACAGAGGCTATAGATGAACTTACCCAAGCAATACCACGCATCATAACTAATGAGAAAAACTCAGCCCTGTTAAGGGCGGTCTCGATGGAAGAAGTGGAGGAAGTTGTAAAGAGTATGCCAAATGACAAAGCACCCGGACCTTACAGTTTCACAATAAATTTCTATAAATCCTGTTGGCCTACTATTAAAACAGAGGTTTGGGAAGTTGTAGAAGATACCAGGCGATCCTGCTCTATTCTCAAATTACTAAATTCCACCTTCCTTGCTCTAATTCCTAAGGAAGAAGAAGCCAACTCTCCCGAGAAATTTAGACCTATAGCTTTATGTAATGTGATATATAAAATCATATCTAAAGTTATAGCCAATAGACTTAAGTCAATTCTTCCTACTTTAATTTCGGAAGAGCAGTCAAGATATGTGGAGGGCAGACAAATCCTGGACAATATCCTTTTAGCTCAAGAGATGGTTCACACTCTTCAGACAAGGAAAATGGCGGGTATGCTAATGCAACTGGACCTATCCAAAGCTTTCAACAAAGTGAACTGGAATTATCTGGAAGCCATTCTAAACGCTTTTGGCTTTGACAAGCAATGGACCAAATGGATCCTAGCACTGATTAAATCCACAAAATTTTCTATCCTGGTCAATGGCTCCCCCTTGAAACCCTTCTCCCCCTCCCGAGGTATCAGGCAAGGAGACTCTCTATCCCCCTTCCTCTTCGTGATCCTTATGGAAGGGCTCAGCAGACTTATTCACAAAGCAAGAGAGGAAGGCAAAATTAAAGAACTGCATCCTCTTCACTCTATTCCGGCAACAACGCACCAGCAGTTTGTTGATGATACCATGCTGCATGGCACCCCAACTGTGAAATAAGTCGTGGAATTCAAGAACATCTAGACCTCTTCAGCAAAGCATCAGGTATGGAAATCAATCATGCTAAATCTACTATTTTCTTCTTTAACACTCATCTAGCCATTCATAAGCATCTATCTAATATTCTGGGATTCAGATGGGGCAATCTGCCCTCTAAGTATTTGGGAGCCCCGTTAACGACCAAACCCTAGAAAAAAATTCACTAGGAGAAAATCTTGGCGAAAATGGAGAAAAGATGCAGGCATTGGACTCATAGAGCCCTCAACCTTGTGGGAAGATTGGTCCTCACTAAAGCAATACTGCAAGCTATTCCGCAGTATCTGCTTTCCATTATGCCAGCTCCTAAAGGAGTCCTCCAAAAAATTAGAACTATTCAAAGATCATTTATATGGAGTGGCAACCTGAAAAAAAACAAATGGGCACTTGTGGTTTGGAACAAACTTTGCAAATCAAAAGCAGCAGGGGGCTTAAATCTTATAGATCCCCTCACCATCAACATGACCTGTGGATCTAAGCTGTGGTGGCAATGGTTAAAGGAACCCACTCTACCATGGGCCAAACACTGGAAGGAAAAATATACCCCCAACTGCAATGTACAAGACTTAATAAGGCTATAGGATGTGCCAGAGGGCTCTCCGATATGGAACTTAGCTAGAAGGAACCGTAACATTGTTCAGGACCACAGCTTCTGGGAAATCCGCAATGGGGAGACCGCTTCTTTCTGGGAAGATGCTTGGCAGCAACTCCCACGGCTAGAAAAACCAGAACTAGAAGATTTTAAAAGAGAATGTCAGAACAGGGGAAGGCACAAGGTCCACCATTACTGGAACCATAGCAGCAGCGACCAGGAATGGAGAGATTGGTCTTTCCATGACACTGACACTTCAATTGAAGCAAACAACAAGATATAGGACCTGCTAAGCCATCTAAACAAAAGAAAAATTAGAAAAGCTACAGAAAATGATAAGCTAAGATGGGGCATGAAAGGGAGTGGTAATTACACACTCAAAGAAGCCAGAGAGCAGCTAAAACACTCGAAGTAGAGGGAGGTAATGCCTTGGAGCAACAAGGTCTGGGACGCCCTATTCTAGCCCAAAATAAAAACCTTTCTATGGCTCCTAATGTGGGAAAAAACCCTCACCTGGGAAAATCTGCGTAAAAAGGGATTTAATGGCCCCTCCATATGCCCTTTATGCAAAACAGCTGAAGAAAACATGAACCATCTTTTCAATACCTGTGAATGGGCGGAGCACCTCTGGAAATGGATGGAAACTACAATGCAACAAACTAACAGGGAAAAATATTCCATTCAAAACACCATTTTGAATTGGCAAAGCAAGTACTCAAACAACTCAAGAATCAATAGTATTTTGAAAGTCCTGCCAGGGTTCATAACTTGGACCATTTGGAAAGAAAGAAACCGACGAAGTTTTCAGAACGAGCACATAAATTTAGAGCATTCGCAAATTACCTTAACTGAAAATGTCCGGCAATTAATCTTGGTAAAATGCATAACAGATCTAGACAACCAAGCTTCAGCCAGGGACCAACAAATTCTGAAAGTCTTCAAATTGGACAACGGACAAAACATGGTAACCACAGATCGCCAGCAAAATCCTCGAATGGGGCCAATTGGTTGGAGTCGCCCCCCGGTTGGGTTCCTGAAGCTGAACTTCGACGGCGCCTCAAGAGGCAATCCTGGATTAGCAGGCATTGGAGGAGTCATCAGAAATAGTGAAGGGGAAATTCTTCACATTTACAGTAAAGCCCTCGGGGAAGGAACCAATAACGAAATGGAATTTGCAGCCATGGAAAAAGGGCTAAGGATTCTTAAACTGAACCAAACAGGTAATGCAGTCATTGAAGGCGATTCAGAGGTGGCCATAACAGCGGCCAGGAAAATCTACAGAGGAACGCCAGCTAGCAAGGTCACCAGACATTAGCGGCTAGCCAAGGTAACAGACAACATTGCCAAACTTTTAGGAGAAATGAAAGGTCTCACCTTTTAGGCGGTTCGACAGAAAGCTAATACGGTTGCTGACCACCTGGTGAATCATGGGATTGAACACCCTAACACAATGTGGGATAGTTGTTGGCAGGATATCGATAACCCAGAGCTAAAGGGAAAATGCCTGCAGCTATCCAGGTTGGATTTGGTGACAGCAGAGGAATCCGACCGGGGGGTCGAATAACACAGAGTCACAGTTGATTAGACATGCTTATTAGGAAAACAACATTAAATTCCAGCACGGCTCGAAGGACAAATGACATAAGGGAATTATGTCCAAAGCAGATGATAAATATTTACGCAGTTATCATGATCTGTATTGAAATCAGCCGCACCAATACGTTCAGGACAGGGAACACTTGGCACGCGATGGAGAGGGTAGAGGACGGTGACCGTAAGGGGAGGCAATCATTCCAATACCATACCGATATCCCATATCACCGCAATTATGTTGATCAGACATGCAAGTGGCACAGAGAAGGGAAACCACTCACCGATCACCTCCCAGGCATGCGCTATTTAACCACCACCAAAACCAACAGGAAAAGCACTATTTTATCGTGTAGTAAGACAGAGCATTTTCCTTCTGCAAACAGTGCTCAGGAAATCTTCACGGTAGTGAGCACCAAAATTGCAGGGGAAAGCAGCCGAAATCAGTTAGCCAACAAAGACCTTCGACATGCAAGAGAAATGTATGAAACAAGGACCTCTCAACGCAACAAGCGTAACATCATTGACCTGGAGGACATGGTTAAGGAGGAGGAGAAAAAGGTCTCGGATTAGCAAATCGGGAAAGAAGTCGACTGGCTCCTGGACCCAGGCACAGCCAACACTCGAGCCACACAGTTCGTCAAAACTCAAGCAGAGAGTTGCCACATGAAGACCCTCCTTGCGAAGGCGCTGGGTACTCAGGACGAGCAAGCGGAGAAACTGCGTAAGCTCCAAAATTTCACAGAAGCCATGGAGCATGACCATATGGTGGTGGTTGAAAGCACTGAATTCAAACTGATGTCGCTGGACCAACAGGCCGACTCCATCAACAAAAATCTCACAGTCCTGATAAAACTTTTAAGGAATGTCATTGGCAACGACAGCAAGCTCTCAGAGATGCAGAAGGGCGACTCCTCCGGGGTTTAGCCAGGCAACCCCCCCAAGCCTGGGCAAGCCAACATATAACGGTCTGCACTGGGCCAAAGCGGTCTGTCTCTCTGTTTTTTGCGGCCTGCTATCCACGCCTTTCTTCTCTTTTCTGGTTGTTATGTCCTTTTCCTAAGGAACCTGTCGAAAGTCTTCTCAGACAGGGTTCCTTGTTTATGTTCTTATGTTTGTAATGGTTCTCTGCCGCCCTGCGAGGTGTGCTGTTTTGAATTTTCAGTTAATCTTTAGTCAGGCCTGCTGATACGCGGCCCTCAATTTGCTGTAGCAGAAGTTTTGTACCATACTTTTCTTCTGTTAATATCAAAAGCTGACTTACAAAAAAAAAAGGGGATATGTATTCCAAGATGAATGTTGGACAGACGGGAGCGAACGCGGTGGTTGAGCTAGGGTTCTGAGAGCGAAACCCTCGATGGCGCTGACAGCACAGCGGATCGGGGTCAGACTCTGTACCAAAATCTCTCCAGCGCGACAGCACTGATGGGGATCAGCGACAAACCATGAATCTGCCTCAGGGGGGGGCGTCAAAGCCCTCCCCCTCACGGCACAACCCGGAACCTGAGGTCATTTTTGGGTCGGTTGATCCAGATTTTCTCAACAAAGGGAAGAAGCAACAAGGAAACGATAATGATCCGCCAGAAGAACAAGAAACTCGGGAGGATAGCCCTAAGGTCACCTCTTCTACCTGTCGATCGGTAGCCAAGGAAAGGCCGAGAATAGAACTACCTGGAGACAAGATCGATAGCAGGATAGAGTTTATGAAGGACCATGCAATCATTGGAAAGTTCATAGGGTTTTGGCCAACCGAATGAGCCTTAAATGGTTGGATTGCAGCTAAATGGAAGCCAAAGGGAGATGTCACTCTCCAGCTGGGGCCGAAGGGCTTCTTCACCGCCATCTTCTTCTGTTTGGAAGATAAATACAAGATCCTAGGAGGAGGGCCGTATTTCTTCAACTCGGCAGGTCTCTACATCAGGGACTGGAAGCCCAAATTTAGCCCTGACAAGGAAGATCTCACCTGGGCACCTGTCTGGATCAGACTATATTCACTCCCGGATGACTACTGGGAAGAATAATGTCTAATGAGCATAGGAAATGGAGTGGGACGATACATCAGGGCAGCAGAAGAAACAAAAAACCGTAAGTTTATTTCATATTCTAGAATATGTGTATTTATTAGACTGAATGAGGCGCTTCCTGAGTCAGTCACCCTTGCCCATCGCGATGAGGAGTGGATACAGCCTCTCGATTATGAGCATGTGCCTTTCAGGTGCAGGAGATGCCATGCACTAGGGCATCTGTTCCGGGACTGCCCCCTCAATGTCAAAGCCAGCTCTCCTGAATCCTCTAAAGCCCCATCTTAGGACGGCTTTACCAAAGTCACGAATAGAAAGTGCTCGCATAAAAAGCCTCAGAATGGGCCCAAACCCCAGCCTTCCAAACCCCAAAATCCTGCTTCCAAGAACAGCTTTGAGTCCCTTGGCAATTTCTCAGATGATCAACCCCTTAATACTGACAGTATTCCTGCCCGCCCTTCCTCTTCCACCCACCCCCCTCCATCCAGCCCCCCTCCCAAATCTAAATCTCCCATTATCATCCCAACCATCCTAAGTAGGCATCAGGAAAACTCAGCGGAGATCGTCAAGGAAATGGCGGTGGACGGGATGCTGATTCCCCCTCGGGATTTAGAAATCCACCAAGAGGAAATCAATCAAGTGCAAAACATGGAGGAAGAACCAGAAAGCATAGATCTACACGGCTTGGATATTATTGAACTGGAGATATGTTGCAAAAAAAAGGCATATGAGAAAATCTCTGAGTCGGATATAGATAAGTTGGAAGTAGTCATCTCTAGAGCTTTCCACCAACACCAACTAGGAATACAACCTGGCAGCACTTGGGATGGAGGATCGCGTCCAAAGGATACCAAAAATAGAGGGAGGAAGACAGATCTACAGAGAACAATAGAGATCGAGAAACTCCTGGTAGATTCCGGTAGATATGCGAAGCTGACGAAGTACTACAGCACTGCCCAAACTAGTTAAATCATGAAGCTCGTATCATGGAATTTAAGAGGGCTTAACAGCCCAGGAAAATACAGGATGTTAAAAAACATGATCAAGATGGAAAAACCACAGATGTGTTTCCTCCAAGAAACCAAATGTAATAGTGCCACGCTAGGTCGCATACTCTCAAAGGCCTGGCCAGGTTGCCGATCTGTGGCTGTGGACGCCACAGGAGCTTCGTGGGGGCTCGCTATTGCGTGGAACACCCAGGCGGTTACGCTCTCGGACTTCCACACCTCCCATCACCTCATTCAAGCTGCCTTTCACATTCTAGGAACCAACATTCATGGGAACTTATCCAACGTCTATTTTCCGCAGGATGCTGGGAGAAAAAGGGCGCTCCTCGACACCATTGAAGCGCTAAGTACAAGCAGGAAGCATCCACTTTGGATCGCTGCAGGGGACTTCAACATGATAACCAAAATAGAGGATAAGATAGGAGGCAGATCCAGATTGGAGCCTGAAGTAGATCGCTTCAAGGACTTCATCCAAAATGCCTCTCTCATAGACATGCCGTTCTTCAATGGTACCTTTACTTGGAGCAATCGCAGAAGTGGCAAGCATCAGATTGCCTCTAAACTAGATCGCTTCCTGATCTCGGACAACGCAGTGTATCTCGGTGGTGATCTCACCGCGGAAATCTTAGCCCACTCCGGATCGGATCACTGGCCAATAGCCCTACAATGGCAGCGACCTGGGGATAGAACAAAAAGACCTTTCCAGTTTGAGGGATTTTGGCTAACGCATCCGGCGTTCAAGGACTTCGTCAGAACCATATGGACCTCCTTCATCCCACCAGAGGGATCAAAAATGTTTCAGCTACAGCAAAAACTGCTTTTCCTAAAAAGTCACCTAAAACGCTGGAATCGGGAGACCTTCGGGAACATTTTTGAGGCGCAACAGGAGCTCAATGGGGAGCTGAAGGATCTCCACCAGACAGTAATAAAGACAGGGCACATAGAGGCAACCTTGGACAAAGAACGACACATACACAACCAGCTGGAAGAGAGAAGGAAGCAGGAAGAAATTTACTGGAGGCAAAAATCAAGGGTTAGGTGGCTAAAGGAAGGGGAGCGCAATACCAAATTCTTTCATAGAACTACAGTGCAGAGAAGGATGCACAATAAGATTCCTTTCATCCAAAACCAAGAGGGGGTAAAATTTGAGGAACATGAAAAAATAGAAGAAATCCTCCTCAATCACTTTCAGCAGGTACATCAAGAGCAGGCGAAGGATCGGCAAAGGGCGATAGGAAAAATCATCAGCAACATCCCCAAGCTGGTTACAGAGGAACACAACGAATTACTCATGCACCCAATTCAACCCTAGGAGGTAGACGAGGCGATGGCGCATCTCAAAGAAGGTAAGGCCCCTGGACCAGATGGGTTCACTACCACGTTTTTTCATGCATTCTGGGATTTGATTAAAGTGGCAATATGGCAAGTAGCTGAGGAATCCAGAGCTTTACGCTGGCTTCTCCCATCCCTTAACTCCACTTTCATCACTCTCATCCCCAAAGAGGAGAACTCCATAACTCCTGATAAATTCAGGCCCATTGCTCTTTGTAACGTCCTTTATAAAGTCATTTCCAAAGTCATTGCTAACAGATTAAAACCTCTTCTACCCATTCTCATCTCTCCGGAGCAATCGGGATACGTCGAAGGAAGACAGATTCTGGACGGCATCATCCTCATGCACGAAATCATCCATTTGCTCAAACATACCAAGCAAGCTGGTATGTTACTCAAACTTGATCTCTCCAAAGCTTTCGACAAGCTCAGCTGGTCTTATATCCAGCATATGTTGAAAGCTTTTGGCTTTTTTTCCACCTGGGTTCGTTGGATTATGAGCCTTATCACATCATCTCATTTCTCCATCCTTGTCAATGGTCTTCCCTCCCGCCCTTTCAAACCCTCCAGAGGTATAAGACAAGGGGACCCCCTCTCCCCCTTCCTCTTTGTGATAATGGCTGAGGGTCTTGGCAGACACATCAAGCAGGCCCTCCAGACTAACCAGCTCAAAGGAATCTCTATCCACAATTCCCCGGCCTCCTCTCATCAGCAATTTGTTGATGACACCATGCTCTATGGTTACCCCTCAGCTCAGGAAGCCTCTCGCTTGAAATCTTTGCTCAACGACTTCTCTGAAGCCTCTGGCACTCATGTCAATAACTCCAAATCACAAATCTTCTTCTTCCACACCCCTCCGTCAGTTAAATCCGCCGTCTCCCGTATCCTAGGCTTCCAGACCGCCTCTCTCCCATCCACTTACCTTGGAGCCCCCCTCACTGCATCGGCCATAAAGCAGCCTACCTGGCGATCTCTCCTTGAGAAGCTCGATTCAAAACTCAACCTGTGGACTCACCGCTCCCTCAATCTAGCTAGTCGGGTTGTGCTTATTAAGTCCATCCTCCAAGCCATGCCTCTCTATATTTTCTCAATCCTTGCGGCACCAAAATGGGTATTAAAAAGATTGAGAAACCTGCAGTGTGACTTTCTGTGGGGAAGCTCAGCTACCAATCGCAAATGGGCACTAGTGAAATGGGATACTGTATGCAGGGCCAAAATCAAAGGCGGCATCGGACTTAGGGATCCAGAGCACAGCAACACCATCATGAATGCTAAAATATGGTGGCAATGGATATCTAATCCAGACAAGTTATGGGCCAAAATATGGACCGCTAAATATACCAACAATATGCCCCAGGCATAGCTCATAAGATTCAAGCCCACAATAAGTGGGTCTCTTATTTGGAATGCAGCCAAACAGCATCATCAGCTCATCCAGAAACACAGCTTTTGGGAAACACGGAATGGTCAAAGTGCTAGATTTTGGACTGATGCCTGGAACCAACTGCCCAAACTCTCAAGTGTTCTCCCTTCAATGATCATCCCGAACAGGCAAGAACAGCAGCATGCAACCATCCATCAATTCTGGGAACAGGAAGCGGTAAATGGATTCAGGAAGTGGTGACCGAGAAATCAGATATCCAGTATCACAAGCTATCAGGAAGTAGCAGCTCTTGAAGATGAGTTAAAGAAGAGAAGCATTCGGCTTGAGAACAGCGCGGATATCCTCAGATGGGGTTACCTCCCCAAAGGGTCATATACCACCTCCGAAGCTTATAATCTTATAGGCGACTTCACCACCAGGCCGGACCCATTATGGGGACGAATATGGGGCTTCAAAGCCTGGCCCAAAATTTCCCACTTCCTCTGGATGGTAGGGCACAGAAAGATTCTCACTTGGGATAAGCTGAGGAGGCGCAATTTCCACAGTCCTTCGATCTGCCACAACTGCTTTAAAAATGAGGAAACCTTACAGCATCTTTTGGATTCATGCCCAATCGCCAATCAGATATGGGCGAAGGTTGGTTTCAGGTGTCAAAGAAGATGCAAAGGACCTGGCGACATCATAGACACCATCCGACAGTGGCCGAAAAACCCCTATGATTGTGCGATCCTCAACTACATGTGGAATATAATCCCAGGCACAGTACTATGGAACATATGGAAGGAAAGGAACAGGCGCATATTCAAAAACCAGAACTCGCCCATTGAGGAAATTTGGAGCAGACTGCATGGCAATGTCAGAGAAACCATGCTTCTGAAATCGTGGACAAAAGAAGATCTCCCCACCACAGATAGGGAGAAAAACATACTGGACAACTGGAAGCTGGAGCTACCACAAGAGCAGGCCACTCATCAGACAATGAAAGGTAATATCAAGGAAGTCAGAAATTGGACTGCCCCACCTACCAACTCCTACAAACTCAACTTCGATGGAGCCTCTAAAGGCAACCCTGGGCCAGTTGGATTTGGAGGTATCATTCGTAATCACAACAGCATCCCCTTGCAGATCTACTTTGGCAATATAGGGTGGGACACCAACAACTCCGCGGAGTTGGAGGGACTCTGGCAAGGGCTATTAGTTGCCAGGCGTCTCAATCTTCAACTGTTGATAGTGGAGGGCGACTCCCAGATCATCATCAACATGGAAACACGCATTCAGAATGGCTCTCAAGCTAGGAAAGTAGCTGACTTTTGGAGACTCGAAGCAAGGCTAAACTTCATTGCTCATGAATTGCGCAATCACAGCGCCCTCTCCTTTCATCATTCCAGAAGAGAAGGTAATAAGATTGCTGATTTCCTAGCCAATATTGGGGTAGAAAGCAACCATCCTTTCCAAGCAGGAAACCTGGACATCATCCCTAGCACTCAACAAACTCAGGAATGTGAGAATCTTCTCCAAAAAGACACTGAGTCCCCGGATGCGGGTGCTGGCACATCACCGGAGGTTGAGCCACATGCCCAGCATGTGCCGCCCCGTGATAATGCGATGGGTTAATGAAAATTAGCCACCAAGGTTTAGTACCCCGTAGGCCAAGTCCGGAGCATTCAATGCAGAGTAGAAGAAACAGATGGAGGGGCAAATCGCAGTTAATGCTCGACTGCAAAGAAGGAATGAAGAAGGTTATCAAGGTGCAGAGGGGCAGATGCGAGTGCATTCGAATGGTGAGGTTGAGGAGACGCAGACGCGGCGGATCATCGGGTGGATGGTCATCCTACCACCCTGCCAAGCAGTCTTGGCTCCCCGTCGCAGTAATCCAGGCATATGCCTTGGGTGGTCGCTGCACATCGCAAGCATACAAGGTAAATTGGATTCGAGGAGCGAATTTCCTCCCTCTGGCAAATTGGATTCGAGGCAAATTGGATTCGAGAAGCGAAACTCCTCCCTCACGCCTAAGTGGGACTTGTGGAGAGACCCGCCCTGTGCATGGTCTTGCAATTCACCTCAGGGTCTCGGGGAAATTAGAGGGGTTTCCATGGCAAGGTTGCGGGAGCGGCAACCAAGCAGAAGGGGGCCTAGGCGAGGTTCCTCCTCTCGCACACCGACAGTGGATGAGCACCACCACTGCTGTTGTTGCTACTGCTACAGGCGGGCGAGGGCCACACCACTCCAAGCTGGGCAATTCGTGGAGGTTGGTTGCTCGAGTGAAGGGGAGCTAGTTCTGCCAGCATTCGGCTCAGTTGTGTTCACCCTAGGCAGCTCAAAGGATAACACTGGCATCAATGCCCACATATCAGTTCTTTTTACAAAAATTCTAGAAGGGAATGATGACGGAAAATCCCCAGGATTGGCGGAACCGCCTCCAGAAAGCACTGAGGGGGAGAGCCCTGTTTTGCAGCCATCAACTGAGGCAGGTACCTCTGGGAAGGAGCCTTTGCACGCCCCCTCTTATCCCCAGGTGTCGGAACCTCAGGGCAAGGCAAAGGACCCATGGACAGCTATGTGGGAGGGAATCCCCGAGGGCCAGGGGTGGTGCACCATCGTGGAAGAAAAAGAACCCTGCGACGACTGATACTCCGACGCGAGCTCTAGCACAGGCCTCTCTCTCTCGGCTCGGGTTCAGGATTGAAGTCTCTGCGGGTATTTTGACTCTGGTCATCACTGTGTTTGTTCACTTGCAGTCTTTTACTTTGTCTTTTTTATGCTGGTCTAGTTTACTCTCAGTTTTTAATACTGTCATGTTCATGTCGGACCAATGTAAGTTCCCTGTCGGTCCACAGTCAGTTTTGGAAGGAAGCCCCTGTGTGGGAAATCATGTTCTTGTTTAACTCTATGCGGTTATATGTCCGGCTGCTTGTCAAGTCATACTGGTTTCCATCCTTAGTAAGTTTTTGGAGGAGTTTTGAAAGTCTTGTAGGTGCTGCCCCTGCATGGGAGCTTTTTGTTTCTAAGCTAAGATATCCATGGCGCCACTACTGGCCCTGGATGGACTGTCTCACTGATTGTAAATTTCACCTGTACATATAATATAATAGACTAGATAGTATTTACCGAGAAAAAAAAAAAA
>APFE030614548.1:0-21944 GCA_000404065.3 Pinus taeda
AAATAATATGTATAACAATTTGCAATATAAATAAGTAATTATGAGAACAACAAATTAATTATTTTTCTTTTTTTTTAAATTTATATAAATATTATCAAAAAATGTGTAGAAAAATCACAGAAATCATATTCTTGATTTTCAAAACTATTTAAAATCAATAGATTAATTATATAAAATCATTAAAAGATAAAATAAAATAAAAAATCAATTACCATAGACATAAATTCTGGAAACAGCGAACATACAAACACAAAACACATTTCTGGAAACTCCTAAGTAAAAAGTAAAAAGTTAAATTTAAAAACAAATTTCTTTTGAGGTAAAAGATTGGCAATTTCAAAGTTAGAAAGACTGAATGGTTGATGGAAAAGCAAAAAAATTAAAAACTAAATTTTAAAATAACATTTATTTGTTTCTAAATTTAAAAATTAGCAATTTCAAAGTAAAACATAAAATATAAAACACATTTCTACCTAAATTGCAACTTGAAATTGGCATATAGTAACCGTGTTATGAGAAATAATTTAGAACATACCTTAAATGTGGAGGAACAATAAATTAAATCAAATCTACTTGACGTATAACCATATAAACTAGTTGTGCATACAACCCTTTGTTCTTAATAACATTATGACTTTCTTGAATATGCATAGTAGACTTCATTGAGAGTATTTAATTTTTTTTTGACATTTTTATATTTTGGTATATGTTGTCAATGGAGATACTTCATTCCCTATCTTTAAGTTCAATATGAGAACCAAATTTATCAAGTTAAAGGGTTTATTTGGTACCAATTAGTTAAGCTTTGAATAGAATATGTAATGGAACAACAATTTACATGATTGTTAGTATATTTTTATGTGAGATTATGTAGGATAAAACAAAGATAACTACTCCACTATAACTAAAAAGCTATCACAAGCTTACAAAATCCAAGAAAATTGAAGGGACCATAATTTTTTTATACTTCAAATTATATTCTTGTTTCAATAATTATAATGCTTAAGATGGACGAACTACTCTCCAAAATTTCTTGTTCTAAAGAATTACTATGGAGGTGTGAACCACTTATTTATTTCTCTAACCTACAAGTGATTACTTATCATCAATTTATATTGAAACAATCCTTGCAATTATCATTAACTTGCATAACCAAATCCTAATTCAAATTATTAGAGAAAGTCTATTATTACATGGTATGTTAACAAAATATAAAATATTGTGCATAATATTTTTATGCATGATATTCTCTATACATTTTTGAAATAATAATTAGCTAGGTTAATTAATAATAATAAAAAATATTGTACATTCATGATATTTTTCAGCTAAAATTAATTCTTTCCATCAACACTAAAAATATTTTACAACAATAATAAATCAATACGTACCATCTCAAAGGAGTGTACGTCCATAAGTAAGAGGTACCAGCTGAGAGGATTGTAAACGCACATCCACGAGAACGAACTTCCGAAGGTGATTGGATAGATGGGGATGTCCACCAAAAGCATCCCTGCCGTGGATCCTCAGTAACTCACGCCGCGACTATCTGGCATAAATGAGAGGAAAAGAATAGAGCAGAAAACCCATCAGAGTGTTGGGCATACACAAAATAAGGCACGGTTGCCCACCGCCTGATTCGGCCCACAGACGACCGATATGCTTGCATGACAAAGCATCCTTCCGACACTTGTAGACGCTACAAAAATAAAAAACGCAATCAGGGGTAGCCGTGCCAGCAGAGACTCTACCAGTTCAGAGCAGATTGATCCATTACCAGCTAAATTTTCTAAATCTTCAGCCATTGACCACTGCCTTTGACAATCCTCTATCATTGACCATTTCTCTTCGGTATTACCTCGAAATTGAAGGCGTTAATTTGACGGCTTTGTTTAACTATTTATTTTACCTTTTGGATATTTTTACAGAAGTTGTTTTAAATAGTTTAAAAAACATTTAAATGGTTCAAAGTTTATAAATTAAATTTATAGTTCTAAGAATTTTTTATCAATTTCTATTTCAATGCTCAAAGTTTATAAATTAAATTTATGATTTTATTAATTTTTTTATCAATTTTTATTTTAACAAAAATTGATCGGAGGGTTCTACCTCCATTTTTGTCCAGAAGGGCTGACTACAAAGATCATAAAGTATAAAGACATTCCTATAGAGGTCTCTTTATAGACTGCATGTGCAAAGTGTAAATCCTAGTTGCAAGCTTCTTTGATTGAAGATGAAAATTTTGAGGCCATTAAAAGTGAAAATTTCATTCTCACAAAATAGAAAGGGGAGATTTGCGAGAGTGCTCAATATGGAGTATGTGCAAAGGGACAATGTTTTGTTGGCTTGTGGTACACAAGTGATTTTAGATTCATATATATTCAATTTGGGTGATATTAATATATCCTAGTTTGAGAAGTACAAACTAGATTTAGGATGCTAAGTGATTAGATTAATTAGAGAGATTGCAAAAACTGCAATATTTTAGGCAAAAGGATTTATATAAGGAGTATACATAATTCTTATATATTTATGTATATATATTTGACAAGTACAATGCTATATATTCCATATGAGGAATACATATATATATATATAGATATAAAATGTTTGTCATGTCACTTTTGTGAATTGAAATTAAAACTAATTGTTACAATAGTATACAAGAAGATTCGATATGTTGATTGGATTAGGTTGTTGAGATATTTTCTCCACAAAAAATCTCCTAGCTTAGAATCTATTGGATCTCATATGCACTATATTAGTGTGATGTATTCTAGTGTGAAACCTAATAGAAAAACAAATTTTGTTTGTGTGTGAGAAGTTATGATTTCTTTCTTGGTATCAAAGACATTTTGGGAATAATTTTTGTAACAAAGACAAGTGTGAAAATATTTTTGTTATGTAATTTATTTTGCCAAATTGGTATTTGTTTATTTTGTTAATGAATATATACAAGTGTGAGGAGGCATTGTCGAGAACATTGTGAGGACTGTTAGCCTTGTTGGCAAATCGCCCAAAAATGAATCCAAAACACTCTCGAAGTCTTCAAAATTTGTTTAAGGATAATTCAAAGATCAAAACAATCACATGCCAAGAGCCCTCAGAATGGCGGAAAAGCACTATCGGGAGGCAGAAAACCAGAGAAAACAATGAAAAACCAAGTATCAGAGGCATAAACATTGATACACACAACAGCCGTCATATGTGGTTGATCAACGGTCTAGATCTGATCGGCGGGTCACAATCGGCGGATATCGGCTTGGAATGTATGGAACTTGCGACAAAGATCAGTGATGCAACGTCGACCGTCGATCAAGCATGCAGATCGATGACCCACATTGCATCGCAGGATCACTATCAGAGATTAGTGAAGAGCGCTATCAATGGCTCGAGGCATGAGCGATATGCGATTATGATTATATCGCATTGCTATATCGCATCGGAGAAACACCATGGAGTGGGGCCTTTACACATATATGTGTGCGACCCGATGAACCTGACCTGACGGTATTCTAAATATTATTTCGTAATATTTGAGGTCTGCAGAAAAGCCATTTTCAAGGCATTTTCACAGTTTTTTACGTATTTCTAAAATACAAAGGGGAAGAAAGGGAACAAGCCACTTGCAATTTGTGATAGTGATAAGTATGGACCTAATAGAGGAATGGACAGAGTTCAAGGACTTTTAAGTTCGAAATAAACAGAGCTTGGCAGGAGTCTATAGTGTTGCAATGTTTTCTGTATAAACTAGAAAACAATCATTGTTAGTATTTAAATGGATTACAAAGGCCCGAAGACCCATTCCATCACAAAACAGAGGCCGGGGATTAGTTGCCGAGAGACAAAGGCCGAAAAGTGAAAAAAAGAGCCACAACACAATGCAGCCCGAAATATAAGCGATCATGGAGCATCAACAGTGCAACACAACCAAAACCAAAAAAAGCGATCGGGGGGCATCTCTGGCATGAACGAGCACCCTGCCAGCGTAGCAAAGTACCATAATGAGGTTACTATTTTGTTAGAGAATAAACCTCCAAGACCATGCGTACCTAGTTAGGGCATTAAGTCATTAAAGACAAAGGGAATATATTAAGACTTATCGAGCCTTAGAAGGCTCGAGAACATTGTAAAAGGGCCTATAAATATGTGAAAATTCAGAGTAACAAGGGTTCAACTTCTAGAGACTGTGGATACTTTGCTACTCAAGCTTCTCATCTTTATTCTAGCAATATAAGCTTATTTTGTTGTTATATGTTCAATTCCCATTTTCTCTTATGTTCTAAACTTGCACTTGAATAGGTTTTTCATGTTTCTTCTGTGTCTAATGCCAAATAACTGTCATCTTATCTCTGCATTGATAAATTAGATTTGCAAGCTTCATTTACTTCCTGTAGCTGGCCATTCATATGTGTTTATATGTGCATCTATTGGTACAGTCGGTATTCTCCATCTATCCATTGAATCTACAAACTATTGAGCATTAGTGGTCTAAAGCCTTGTAAAGTTCAGCGTGCTCATGCATGTCTTGAGTAAAAACAGAGCTAAAATGGTTATCTGACTTGATCCAGACCTTCATCCATTCCAATAGTTTCGAGAACAATATTGAAGATTATATGTTACGAGGCATCTCTGAGTTGCAACCTAGGAGAGTTTCTTGGAGTGATAACATAATTAGCATCGTTGCTGGGGAGAGGAAACTGAAGCTGAGCTTCCCTGGGAGATGACACAGATCCAGTTTTGATGATAGACAAAGTCTGGGCACTTTTTCGATTGTAATCATCTATCTAGCAACTCTACTAGAGGACAAACCTCTTGGTGACTCCACTTCATAGTTTTGGCTCAGTTTGTGAGGCATACTCGGAGAAATCCTCAGAAGCCACAAGCTGACCGAGTATTTGATCCTAAGAAAATCATCAAAGAAAGAAAAGTATTCCAGAAAGGAGCATCATGTTCAAGTAAATCTAAACAATATTCTATATCTCTTCAAGAAAATCCTGTAATAGAACAAATACATGTTGAGAGTATAGCATCTAATACTAGTAGTGAAGAGAAAATATGAGAGATTCATAAAGCTCCTTATTCTTTAGGTTCTCCTTTTGTTGTATGCCCAAAGGAAACCCTACCTTATACCCATCATACTCCCTTAGTCTTATCAGTCACTCCTCAGCCCTTTATCATTCAGACTGCCAGTACCCTTATAGCCACCACAGCTATGGCAGGACCACAAGAACCTACAAAAATGGAAAGAATCATAGCTGCTAGGTATGGAACTCTAGTAGTGCCCACTCCTTTGAATTCCATGCCTACTACAAAATAGCAGAAGTATAGGCCCAAGTTCACTGGGACTTAAGTTGTTATAGATGAGAATCATCTTGAATCATTCTATAGCTATGTTGATAACTTGGACATTAGTGAAGATGATGTGTGGATGAGAGTATTTATCCAAAGCCTAGATGGAGAGGGTAGAAAATGGTTCAGAGAACTGACCCCAAGATCTATAGCAGATATTGAGGCTTTAGATGATGCATTCCTAAATCATTGGGGGTATAAGAGGGATCTACTCTACTACCCCATCGAGTTTGGCAACATAAAGAGGGAAAATGGTAAGTTGCTTTCTGATTTTAATAAGAGGTTTAACCACATGTACAACAATATACCAGCTGAAGTAAAACCCACCACTACCTCTACTAAACTCACCTATGCCAGTGCTTTTGATTTGACTTCGGTCTACTATTGAGGGAGAGGCAATGTGCTACCTTGGCTGATATGCAAGATGCAGCCTTGGAAGTAGAATCAAACATCATGGCTATAGATAAGCTCAAGGGAAATGTTGATAGAAGAAGACAAAGGGGCAAGTCTTCATCATCTTTAAACCCTAAGATAGATAAAATGACTAAGATGGTAGAGTCATTAGCCTCTGAAATCTCCAAGTTAAAGGTTGAGCAGCACCCTAGGAAAGGAAGAGTTCATAATACCTTTACTCCTACAAATCCAAATCCAAATCCATATAGAAGAGCTAATGAGCAGTTGCAGATTCTGCAAAGAAGAAAAGATGCGAATGAAGACAAAACGGTGAAGACCCCTTTCCAGAACGTAGTCGTGGACGAAGAGTAGTTTGATGAAGATGATGAGATCCATTGTATGGAAGACAAAGGCAGTGCCTCCTTTTTTACCTTAGCTTCCTAGGAAAAGTCATTATTCAATGACCAGATCAACCAAAAGTGGGATGGTGGAGCTGTTCTACAAAATGAAGATCAACACAGATATAACCTGAGGTTGAATATGAATAATGCCAAGGAAACTCATGTTTAAAGAACTGTTGTCCCTGCCAACACAAATGGATCTTGGTAGCCATTGATTATTTTACCAAATGGATCGATGTCATACCCACTAAGAATGCTAATCATGAAGTTGTCATAAATTTCTTGAATGAGAACATTTTCACTAGATTTGGGTGCCCAACCAAACTAGTCATTGATAATGCAACAACTTTCAAGGCAGAAGATTAGGTGGGCATGTGTGAATCCATGGGAATTCAATTGGTGCATTATACCTCATATTATCCTCAAGGTAATGGCCTGGAAGAATCATCTAACAAGAGTCTTGTAAGGATAGTCAAAAAACAGTAGGAGAACAACAAAAAGATATGGGATTCCAAGTTTTAGTTTGCACTGTGGGCTGGCAAAGTTACCAAGAAGAAGTCCATAGGAAATTCTTCATTCAAGCTGGTTTATGGCAATAATGTTGTTTTTCATATCTAGCTTATTCTCCCTGTGGCCAAATTCTTTCAAGAAGAATAGGATGAAATGAATGACATGGTAAGGAGAATGAATAACATGGTTGAATTACAATAGATTAGAGAGCATCTGGTTGAAAAGTCAAAATTTCATAGAAGAAAATCAAAGAAACCTTTGACAGGAAAACAGAAATGGATAATTTCCAAGTTGGTGACTGGTTTCTCAAATGGGATGTGATGAAGGAAAAGAAAGGTAATCATGGTAAGTTTGACTCCTTATGGACAGGTCCATTTGTCATCTCCCAAATTCAGTAGAACAATACCTTTATTCTACACAGTCTGGAAGGAGAAGATGTCTTTGGCGGCCTGGTCAATGGGCGATTCTTGAAACTTGATTTCATTTAAGGCTCTAAAGCCTTGATATTGTAAATATGTTTTTCAGTTTTTATTTTTTCTATACAATATAGGCTCCATGCCCAATGGAACACTAGGAGATAGATTTGATTTTGGTTTTATAATAAACGCATTGCTCTGTAGTTCTTGAAACCTCAGAGGGAGGCTTTCATCCCCAGAAGTAGCCAATGTTAGCCTTGTTGGCAAATGACCCAAAAATGAATCCAAAACACTCTAGAAGTTTCAAAATTTTCTTAAGGATCACTCAAAGATCAAAATAATAACATGCCAAGAGTCCTCGGAATGGTAGAAAAGCACTGTCAGGAGGTAGAAAACCATAGGAAACAACGAAAAACCAAGTATTAGAGGCATAAACATTGATACACATAGAAACTGTTATATTTGGCCGATCAATGGTCTAGATTTGATCGGCGGGTCACAATCGACGAAGTCAATTGGTGGATATCGACACATATTGTATGGAACTTGCGACAATGATCAATGATGCAACATGGACCGTCGATCAAGCACGTAGATCAACGATCCACATCGCATCACACAATCACTATCAGAGATTAACGAATAGCGCTATCAATGGCTTCGGGCATGATATGCAATTGTGATCAGATAATATCACTATATCGCATCAGAGCAACACCAGGGAGAGGGGCCTTTACACATATATGTGTGCTACACAATGAACCAGACCTGACGGTATTCTAAATATTATTTCATAATATTTGAGGTCCCAGAAAAGCCATTTTCAATGCATTTTCGCAGTTTTTTATGTGTTTCTAAAATACAAAGGGGAAGCAAGGGAACGGGCCCCTTGCGATTTGCGATAGCGATAAGGATGGACCTGATATAGCAATAGATAGAGTCCAAGGAATTTTTAACTCTGAAATAAATAGATCTTAGTGGGAGTTTGCAGTGTTGTAGAATCTTTTGTATAAAACATAAAACAATCATTGTTAGGATTTAAAGGGATTACAAAGGCTCGTAGACCCATTCCATCATAGAACAGAGGCCAGGGAACAGTTACCAGGAGACAGAGGCCAGAAAGGGAAAAAAAGGCCCATAGCACGACGTAGCCCGAAACAAAAGCGATCATGGAGCATCAACAATGCAACAGAGCCAAAACCAACAAAAGTGATCAAGGGGCATCTCTGGCATGAGCGAGCTCCCTGCCAGCA
The DNA here is from genome assembly GCA_000404065.3 of Pinus taeda. Classification (NCBI taxonomy): domain Eukaryota; kingdom Viridiplantae; phylum Streptophyta; class Pinopsida; order Pinales; family Pinaceae; genus Pinus; species Pinus taeda. The sequence goes on from APFE030614548.1 coordinate 8,326, forward strand.
CAACAAAGTACTAGAATGAGGTTACTCTGCTTTAGAGAAGAAACCTCCGAGCCCATGCATGCCTAGTCAGGGCATCAAGTTGTTAAAGACAGAGGGAATAGATTAAGACCTCGCGAACCTCAGAAAGCTCGAGAGCATTGTAAGGGCCTATAAATATGTGAAAATTCAGAGTAACAAGGGTTCAACTTCTGGAGACTATGGATACTTTGCTACTCAAGATTCTCATCTTCATTCTAGCAATATAATCTTCTTTTCTTGTTATATGTTCCATTTCCATTTTCTCTTATTTTCTAAGCTTGCACTTGAACAGGTTGTTCATGTTTCTTCTGTGTCTAATACCAGATAATTGTCATCTTATCTTTGCATTGATAAATTAGATTTGCAAGCTTCATTTACTTCCTGTAGCTGGCCATTCTTATGTGTTTATATATGCATCTGCTGGTACAGTCGGTATTCTCCATCTATCCATTGAATCTACAAACTATTAAACATTAGTGGTCTAAAGCCTTGTAAAGCTGAGGGTATTCATGCATGTCTACAATAAAAGAAAAGTTGAAATGGTTATCTAGCTTGATCCAAATCTTCATCTGTTCCAGTAGTTCTGAAAACAACGACAATTCTTTATGCTCTATGCAAAATAATTGAAACTGTTGTCAAACAAAATTTTATACCCAAGGTTCTTGATTAATCTATACATTCATCTGCTTCTATTTATTTTATGCATCACATTTCCTTTATGTTAATTTGCCAGTGCACTAAGTTACATCCCGAGGTTCCCCATTGATTTTTGTGTGAAATATCCTGATTAGAGATTTCTTCTACCTAATCAGTTCAACATAATTTTGATGGTCTGATTGTATACCTCAATTGCCTAACGATGTTGTGCTTTACCTATGAAATAGAGGCTAATATAACAAGACACAAACACATTCCTTGGAACTTTCGTTACTATGGAATGCTTGGTTGGATTTTGGAATGGGAACATCCATTCCTGTGAATTCCATCACTGACTTAACTCATGGTGTCTTTGTATTCTACCATTACAAAACCTACGAGTGGGAAAGTGATTGGTGAAGTTAGTGACATTGTACCACATCTTGACCTTCACGAGCATGGTCATGTAGTTGTTGTTTCCTGTGTCCACGGGATAATTTTCAAAGATGAATATGGTGTAGGAGGCATAAGGAACAACAAATGAATGCATCATCATAAACACATTAACAAAAAACGTAGATGGAAAATAAATTTGATTTACCCAATATTTTTTTGTAATGGAATTCAATCTTTGAATATTATTTTTTCTGGTTCTTGAATCTAAACTTCTTCTTATTTGGAAACATAAACATATTTTGGTTAGGTTCCAAGGATGATAACTGGATCAAAAAGGTCTGCATCGAAGGTTACCACTTTACATAATTGTGCATACATTCGATGCCACAACAGGTGTGTACCCTTGCAAGTAATTGTAGAGAAGTCAAATTGGAATCGAGTGAAAGAAAGGACTTTTTCTTCTTATATCCTCATTCTCAATGCTTCATCCAAATGTTAGAAATGATCCCACAATATCAATATGTAATATTTGTATGAATAACTTGATAATTGGAATCCATAATTCCCTCTTGTCTTGTGCACATTGCCCACACCATTTTGAGTTTTGGTGATTACTTTCGCTTCCTTACTTGTAAGAAAATCATTCTTATTTTGTTTTTACTAGCTATTCCTCCAAACAATCTATTAGTCATTCCTTAAAATATGTGAAGTCATGCTATGATTATTTTTATTTTTATGGGTTTCATATTTTCAATAATGAATGTATATATGGAGTGGAAGAAAACTATAATTGGTTTTATTATTTGTTAATTATTTTCCTATATTCGTTTGTCTCAAATGGAAAGATGCATAACCAATTAATGAACAGAGTGGCATAGTTCAAATTAGTAGTTCTTGATATTGTTCAGAACTGAGAGAATATATTGTTGATTTATTTATGTGAATCTATTAGAATATGATGAATCTTGTTGTTATTTGGTACTTCAATATCAACAATTACAAGTTATCTATGTATGAATTTGTGTAAGTGAAGAAAGTTTAGTTGTATAATTGACTACTAGATATGCTCATTACCTAAACTACCTACTTATATAACTGTCAAAAATGTAGTTCATTTGTATTTTCATAGATGGAAGTAAGTTCATAGAAAAATTTATTATCGATATTTTCCTTGAGTCAAGGAGATTCAATTCTACAAGTACATCATTAGTGGTTAGAGGAAGTTATATTTTAAATGGAGGTCTAGTGGTACGTTAAAGTTTTCATGGTCAAGAACATTATGACCTATTCTCCTGTCTACAAAATTTAGTCCATAAGGCCCATCATGAAATGTCTTGAGAATATAATGAATTTCATCATCACACACGATCTAATTTGTTAATCAAAACTAGTGTGGAAGAGATAGCCATTCCAATAAGAAGAGGCTTATTGGTATAAAATTAAAAACTAATAATATTTATGGCAAATTGTATTTTTTATATATTTGAAAAAAATATTTTGTTTATTTTCACAAATTGAAAAATAAAAAAAGTAATTTAAAAAAAAACATAAAAAACAAAATACTGAAATTTATTAATAAAAAAAATTTTATATTATATCTAAAAATATATATTTAAATAAATAAAAATTATATTGATTATATTTATATGATAAATAAATAAATAAATAAATATAATATTGATTTCAGTTCAGCATTTATGTATATTATTACATTCTATTATTCGAGGTACATTTTATTATTACTCAAGCTTTGTTCTGCTGCACTCTCTCACTCCTTCAAAACACTCATTTCTAACATGTTCAGCATCTCGCGAAGCATTTCGTTTCTGTATCCCTCTGACCAAATGAGATCAGACTACGGCCCGAATTACAAATGAAGTACAGGATTAAATATTTTCTTAGTTTAAGTTAAGTTTTGTTTAACTCCATCTATTTTAATATATAGAGATCAAAGTTTACTTTGTTTGAGTCCATCTGTTTTAGTATATCGAGATTCCCACTAAATTATTATTATGTTTTTTTGAGTTTCGTTTTGTTTAACCCGGTCTATTTATGATCGATGCTATCGTAGTTTTGTTTTTTCCATTAAATTAATATGTTTATGATCGATGCTATCGTTAACGGAAAAAAATCTTGAATTCTTTTATGGTCTTTTTTATATATAAAAAAATACATGTCATGATATATATTTTTCATTATTTATATATATTATATATTTGTATTTTTTATAATCATATATTTGTTTATTTGTTTTCATTATAAAACTACATTCAGTTGTATTTATGATAAAATATATATTTTTGGTGTAAGGTTATATGAATTTGTTATTTAATTATGTTGGCTATAATTTTTATGTTTTCTTCTTTTTAAATATGGAAATGTATTTTTATTTAACATGCATTTAAATATTGCAGGGTTATTATTACTTTATCAAAAATACTAATGTTACAATGTATTTTTTTTTTTAAATTGCTAGAAGTTATGCTTTTATTTTTAGGTTTTAAAATTGCACTCTAAATGACATAATGGGTTGTGATTCATTTATTAATATAATAAGAACGATTTCATGTTTATAATGTATATAAAATTGTATATTGTCACCATATATTTTGGATGAAATAATTAGTTTGAGTTAATGCTAAGTAATTTGAAGTGAAGTTTGTATTTTTTATAAAATTGTTAGAATGCATGTTTCTATATTTAATTTGTTAAATTCCACTTTAAACGACACATGATTCTTCTATTAATATTGTATAATCTTCATGTTTATGATGTATATAAAAATGTATATTGTCACCATATATTTTTTTTGAAAGAATTAGATTCACTTAATGCTATGTAATGTTAAGTGAAGTCAAGTTTCAAAATTAGATTTAAGATTTAAGTTTTAGGTTTAGGGGGAAGAGAGTGAGGGAGTGATGGTGACATAGAGAAAGAGAGAGAGGGGTGAATGGGTAAGAGATGATTGAGAGAGAGTCTAAGAGACTGAAATATATTTAAGAGAGAGAGAGAGACGGGGGAGGGGAACGTGGAGAGAGAATGAGAGAGAATAAGAGAGAGAGGGATTAAGATAGAAAGAGTAAGAAAGGGAGAGAGGGAAGGAGTGAAAGAGACATAGAGAAAGGAAGAGAGAGAGGGAGAGCAGGGGTGGATATCGAGAGAGAGATAGGGAGAGAGAGGGACATGGAGAATCAGAGGGAGGAAGAGTGAGAGGCGGAGGGAGAGGACATGAGAGATAGGGAGAGCGAACGAGGAGGAGGGAGACAGAGAGGGAAATGAGAGAGGGAAAGAAAAATTGAAAGTGGAAGAGGGGAGAGAGAGAGTGAGAGTGAGAGGAGTAGCGAGAGAGGGGAATAAATTTAAAGAGAGAGAGAGATTGAGAAGGTTATAATGTTAGAGAGATTATGTGAGATAGTCATTTTGAGAGTGAGAAAGAAAAATATTGGGAGACAGTGAGAGAGGGAGATATCAAGAGAGAGCGAGAGCAAGTGAGAGAAAGAAATTGAGATATAGATGAAGAGAGGGAGGGAAACGTAGAGGAGGAGAGAGGGGGGAAGGGAAGAGGAAGTAGAAAGGGAGTGAGCAAAAGAGAGAGAGAGAGAGAAAGAGAGAGAGGGAGAGGGGGAAGAAAGGGAGTAAGACAAAGAATGAGAGGGTGAGAGAGAGAGAGAGAGAGAGAAAGAGAGAGAGAGAGAGAGAGAGAGAGAGTGAGAATGATACAATATCATAGAGAGAGTGCGAGAGACACACAGTAAGATTCATAGAGAAAAAGATTAAGAGACATTGTGAGAGAGAGGGATAGCATGAGTGAGATAGAGAAAGAGTTATATAGAGTGAAAGAGAGTTCGTTGTTGAAATTTAACATTGGTTTTTGAATTTTTTTTTTGAACAGTTTTTTTGTGATTTATTTCCACCTTAAATTTATAGATAACACAAGGTAATTTATTGTGGAGGTGAACCAACAGAGATCTATATTTACTTTAGATCTATCAAGCACTAAGAGGGATCAAATATTTCAACATGAAAACCTCTTTTTTTGGCGCAAAACTCAAAGAAAGGTTTGCAACTTGAAAGACCTTATCACTCTATCTACTTAATAGGTTTGAATTTAAGATGGATCTAGGATAAATTTTATAGAAGATGCATTATAAGGAAAGTATGGATGTTTATGAAGAATGAATTGATGTCTCCTAACATTTAAAATTAATTTATATATCTATGATAATGTTAAAAGTGTTGAATATAATTGTAAATCACATAATCACATATAAATAATATCAATAATCCTTATACATAGAATGTAATGGTCCTCATATTTTCTTTGTCCCCGACATTAAATGGTGAACAAAATGAAAAGACTAATACAAAATTTTAGATAATATTGATTAGTTTTCTGTAACCTTTATAAAGTTATAAATTTTATTATTTTAAAATTACAATTCCTTCAATATTCATGACTTTTGTATTGGACTAAATGATCAAAATTATAGTTCAAATAACAACTTAAAAAATTAATAAAATATTTTATTTACCTAAAATTCATAAAAACTTTGAAAATGTATGTTAATTGTTTCATAGAAGAGGCATAAAATAAAAGGTTTTTTTTGGTATTATTTATTTTGTAGTAATCTAAATATATTTCAACACAAAATTCATCCTTTAAATAGAGTGTCACAATTTAACTTTTATGTTGATATTTTGACTGCACTAGATTTATGGCTAGCTCAAAACAACATAATAGCAATTAACTTTTATTTACCTCAAATAATCCCTACATTGCACAATCTAGGTTAAGATCCATGTTTTCCTCTCTAGGCATCCCTCAACATTTTTATCTAATATAGATAGATATATGATTGGTATATACTCTCCCTTTACAACTTCTGTTGCTAGCAGGTGGATATATTGTGACAACACATAATTAGTGGCCACTGAGTTCAAAGATCTATAGTTTCCTAGACTCATAAAATTGTGTTTTTCATTATTCCTGGTGGAATCAAGCATATTAGTAGACATGAAAGCACCAATTAATATGTTACTAGAACACCAAATAATTTTTAATATCCTCTCTATATCTCAACAATGATCTTCTAAATTTTCAATGATGGTATGTCTTCTTTCTATCCATAGCTATATGAATATGAAATTGTACATATTAGTGTTACAATTCATGGAGTGAAATCGTCACATATGTAGCTAAAGGCTAGACTAAAATATGTTTGAGACAAAGGCATAAACCATCATAATACCTACACATCTCCCTTATACGAGGATTTAGGGCATCATTCGTACAACCAGTGTAGCCTAGCCCAGCCCAGCCTAATCTAGCATACACTATTCTAGCCTAGCCTATACTAGTGTTGCATAGCTTAATCTAATCTAGCCTAATCCAACCTATCCTAATCTAGCCTCTCCTAGCTTAGCCTAGCCTAATCTAGCCTACCCTAACCTAACTTAGCCTAGCCTAGTATAACCTAATCCAATCTAATCTAGGCTAATCTAGCCTACCCCAATCTAGCCTAGCCACTAGGCTGATCTAGCCTGGCCTAATCTAGCATAGCCTAGCATATCCTAGACTAAAATAACTTTTCCTAGCCTAGCTTTACCTTAACTAGCTTATCCTGAGCTAGCCTAGCCTAACCTATCCTAAACTAGATTATCTAACATAGCCTAACACATGTCTAATCTAGCCTAAACTAGTTGAGTGTAACCCAACATAGCCTGGCTTAGCCTAGCCTCATTTAAACGAGCCTAGTCTACCATGGCCTCAACTAGATCAGCCTACCCTATTCTAAGATTAGCCTAGGCTAGGCTATCCTAAATTAGCTTGGTCTTCTCTACCCTGTCCTAACCTAGCCTAGCCTAGGCTAGGCTAGCCTAAACTAGCTTGGCCTTCTCTACCCTATCCTAACCTAGCCTAGCCTGGCCTAAGCTAGGGTAGCCTATGGTAAGCTTGCCTAAGGTAGCCTACCCTAGCCTACCCCAGACTAGCTTACCCTAGCCTGCCCCAAACTAGCTTACCCTAGCCTATCCTAGCCAAGCCTAGCCTAGCTTAAAATACAAATTGTTAAAAATCTTCAAGTTTAAACATTTCAGATTACCTCTCCTAGCCTTCCCTGCCTAATCCTAGCCTACCATAGCATATCCTAGCCTACACTAGCCTAGCCTAGTCTAGCCTAGCCTAGACTACACTACCCTAGCCTAACCTACCATACCCTAACCTACCCTAGCCATACCCTACCCTACCATAACATAGTCAGACCTACCTATCCTTGCCTAGCCTACCCTAGCCTACCTTATGCTACCCTACCCTAGCCTACCATACACTAAACTAGCCTTGCCTACCCTACCCTAACCTACCCTACCCTATATTACCCTTCCCTAGCTTAGCCTACCCTACTCTAACCTAGCCTACCCTACCCTAGACTACCCTATCCTACACTAGCCTATCCTACCCTATCCAAGCTTAGCCTAGCTAGCCTACCCTACATTATGCTAACCTACACTACCGTAGTCGAGCCTTGCCTACCCTACCCTAACCTACCCTACCCTAACCTACCCTAGCCCACCCTACCCAACCCTAGCCTACCTAGCCTAGCCTACCCAACCTACCTATCCTACCTAGCTTACTGTAGTTGACCTAGCCTACCTAGCATAACTTAGCCCAGCGTAGCCTACCCTAGCCTACCCTATCCTAAGCCTAGCCTAGCCTGCCTAAGCCAAGCCTATCCCATCCTCCCCTAGCCTAGCCTACCTTAGCCTAGCCTAGCCTACCTTAGCCTAGCCTAGCCTAGCCTAACCTAACCTAACCTATGCTACCCTAGCCTAGTCTATGCTAAACTAGCCTACCATACCCTAGACTACCCTATCCTACACTAACCTAGCTTACCCTAACTTAGTTTTGCCTAGCCTACCTACCCTACCTTACCCTAGCCTTGCCTTCCATACCCTGCCCTATCCTACCCTAGCTTAGCCTATCCAAGTCTACACTACCCTGCTCTATCTTAGCCTTGCTTAGCCTACCCTCCTCTACCCTACCCTACCCTTGTCTAACCTATCCTACCATAACCTAGCTTAGCTTAGCTTAGCCTAGCCTAGCCTTACCTATCCTAGCATATCATAACCTACAAACCTAGCCTAGCCTTGCCTATCCTACCCTACCCAAGCTTAACCTAGCTAGCGTACCCTATGCTACGCTACCCTACACTATCAGAGTCTAGTCTGGCCTACCCTAGCCTAACCTACCATTGCCTACCCTACCCTACCCTAGCCTACCTAGCCTACACTAGCCTACCCTACCCTACCTAGCATAGGATAACCTATCCTAGACTAGCCTACCTAGCCTACCCTAGCATAAGCTAACCTACCCTAGCATACCCTATCCTAAGCCTAGCCTAGCCTACCTAAGCCAAGCCTATCCTATCCTAGCCTAGCCTAGCCTACCATAACCTAGCCTACCCTAGCCTAACCTATGCTAGCTTAGCCTAGCTTAGCCTTGCCTACCCTAGCATAAGTTAGCCTATTCTACCCTAGCCTAGCATACACTACCCTAGCCTAGCATATTATACCCTAACCTAGCCTAACATATCCTAGCGTACTCTATCCTAACCTACCTAAGCCTAGCATAGCCTCGCCTATCCTAACCTACCCAAGCTTATCCTAACTAGCATATCCTAGCCTATCCTACCTTACCATACCCTAGCCTAGCCTAGCCTATCCTAGCTTAGCCCAACCTACCTACCCTAGCCTATCGTAGCCTACCTACCCTACCCTAGCCTACGCTAGCCTACCCTAACTTACCTAGCCGAGCCTATTGTAGCCTAGCCTACCCTAGCATAGCCTAACATGCCCTATCTTACCCAACCTAGCCTAGCATAAGCTAGCCTACCCTAACCTACCTAGCCTACGCTACCATGCACTAGCCTAGCCAAGTCCACCTAGCCCAGCCAAGCCTACCTACCCTAGCTTAGCCTAGCCTACCCTTGTCTAACCTATCCTACCATAACCTAGCTTAGTTTAGCCTACCCTACCCTAGCCTAACCTATCCTAGCATATCATAACCTACATAAACCTAGCCTAGCCTTGCCTATCCTACCCTACCCAAGCTTAATCTAGCCAGCGTACCCTATGCTACGCTACCCTACACTATCAGAGTCTAGTTTGGCCTACCCTAGCCTACCCTAGCCTAACCTACCATGGCCTACCCTACCCTAGCCTACACTAGCCTACCCTACCCTACCTAGCATAGCATAACCTATCTTAGGCTAGCCAACCTAGCCTACCCTAGCATAACCCACCTACCCTAGCATACCCTATCCTAAGCCTAGCATAGCCTACCTAAGCCAAGCCTATCCCATCCTAGCCTAGCCTAGACTATCATAACCTAGCCTACCCTAGCCTAACCTACGCTAGCTTAGCCTAGCCTACCCTTGCCTACCCTAGCCTATGTTAGCCTATTCTACCCTAGCCTAGACTACTCTATCCTAACCTACCTAAGCCTAGCGTAGCCTCGCGTATCCTAACCTACCCAAGCTTATCCTAACTAGCATACCTTAGGCTATCCTACCTTACCATAGCCTAGCCTAGCATAGCCTATCCTAGCCTAGCCTAACCTACCATACCTTGTCCTACCCTACCCTACCGTACACTACATAGACTACACTAGCCTAGCCTACCCTAGCCCAACCTACCTACCCTAGCCTATTGTAGCCTACCTACCCTACCCTAGCCTATGCTAGCCTACCCTAACTTATCTATCCGAGCCTAGTGTAGCCTAGCCTAGTCTAGCCAAGCCTAGCTTACTCTACCCTAGCCTAGCCTACCCTAGCATAGCATAGCCTAACCTGCCCTATCTTACCCAACCTAGCCTATGCTAAGCTAGCCTACCCTAACATACATAGCCTATGCTACCATACCCTAGCGTAGCCAAGCCCACCTAGCGTAGCCAAGCCTACCTACCCTCCTCTAGCCTATCCTAGCCTACTCTACTTAGCCTAATGTAGCCTAGCCAAGCCCACCTAGCCTAGCCAAGCCTACCTAGCCTAGACAAGCCTACCTAGCATAGACAAGCCATTTTAGCCTAGCCTACCATAGCCTAGCCTACCCTATCCAGCATAGCTTATCCTACCCTACCCTACCCTTGCCTAAGCTACCTAACTTAGCCTAGCCTAACCTAACCTACCCTAGCTAGCCTACCTTACCTTACCCTACCCTAGCTAGCCTACCCTAATCTATCTAGCCTACCCTAGCCTACCCTAGCATACACTATCCTAATCGTAGCCTAGCCTACCTAAGCCAAGCCTATCCCACTGTAGCCTAGCCTACCTTTTCCTATCCTACCCTATTCTAGCCTACCCTAGCCTACGTTACCCTACCTTACCCTACCCTACTATAGCCTAGCCTATTCTGCCTTAACCTATCTTAAACTAGATTATCCAACCTAGCCTAACTCATGGCTAATCTAGACTAAACTACTTGAGCCTAACCTAAGATAGCCTAGCTTAGCCTAGCCTATCCTATCTTAGCCCAACCTAGCCTAGTCTAACTTAAACTGGCCTAGCCTAGTGTGGCCTAAACTAGCTTAGCCTATCTTAAACTAGCTTGGCCTAACCTAGCCTAGCCTAGCTTAACCTAGCCTAGCCTGTCCTAGTCTTGCCTATCCTACACCACTCTAGCCTAACCTAGAGTAAACTATCCAAAACTACACCCTAAAACTCAATATATATTATAAATATACATCCCACATGAAAGTGAAAAAACTTCACATAAAAAGTAGTGAATAGAAGTAATGGATTTATTATGAAAGTTACAAAATACATATTGATGTTTATTGAAAAAATATTTTACATATAAATGTTTGAATGAAAACATAATATAAATTCTATAACAAAATAAATTTTCAACATAAAATAAAAACATATATATATTCAATTATGTAATTAAACAATAAATTTATAAAAATAAATAAACACTTTAAAAGATTAAATCACTAATATAAAATCCATATATTACATTATTAAAATATATAAAAACTAAGAAGAATCATATAAAATATATGAATGTTTAAGAAATTATAAAAAGACTATTTACTTTAATAAAGCACACAATTTTTTTAATTTTTTTCTAAAAATGATGACTTTTTACTAAAAACAAAGTAATATATATAAAAAACTTTCTATATTAATTAAGAAAAACAAAAATTCTTATTTCTTATTTTCGTAAATAAAACTATATAAATAAATACTTATAATAAAAAATAATAAATATAAGTTTTATAGGATATTCAAGATATTTTCATCATGGAAATATAATCATAACAAATTCTGGCTGGCGTAAATTACTGAAAAAGACATAGGGTGAAATAAATTAAAACAAAGAAAAAAGCTTATGCACTTCTAGTTTTCAAAAAAAACCATATCCAATTCAAACAAAAAAAGAAAAAACCTATTACAACAGCAGCAACCAGAACAGCAACAAGGAAATTCTATAAGCACAAAAGCACGAGACTTCAATTTCAAAAATTTAAAAATATATTTGAAAGAAAATTAGGTTTGCTGAAATTGTTTTCATGACCATAGTTGAATAAGCGCCTATACGAGCAAATATGTTATAGACATGAGTCGAAATTCATCAGCATACATTAATTTCCATAAATGGTCAACCAGAAGAAACGATTTTGATATATTGGGAAAAGTTTTTGACGGTAATTTGCCTAATTTCTGGGTTTATTAGATACTCTATCTATTCTCTGACGGCATATTGGAAACGAGGGCGATGCTGTTAAGCAGACTGTCTTGTCTGTTGTTGGCAAGTTTGACATGGGTGCTCGTCGGGTTCGAATCCAATGGAATCCTGGGTGCTCGTGGCTTGAAGGTAGCGTGTAGCCTGGTGAGAATATTCGGCGGGGAAGGGAACATGGTATAAGATTACACCCAGGAATTAGGCAACGAAGGGCAATATAAGGCAGAGGGAGTGGAAGTGACAATGTAGAGAAGTCGCCAACTGTCAGAAAGGTAGGCAAGAGCAGAGAGCAACCCTATGCAGAAGGAATAGAAGTAGAAGGCCGACATGCGTACTAGCCTCTTCTGGAGAGAACCACGGGCTTCGTCGCCAAAACAAGGGACGATAAACCTACGCCACTCCATGTTATGCCCGTCAATAGACGGAGTATCAAATAAACTCAAAAATTTGCCGTCAAGAAGCTGAGGATGGCGTTGCCGCGCAAGCCAACCTCAGCAAATCATGATAGTAATTCATTCGAGATTGTATGAAAAGAGCCCTCGATATCCGTAATACAGGTGGGTTTACATTTAAAGGAGATCCATAATACAGGTGGGTTTAGATTTAAAGGAAATCTATAAATTTCGTCAGGCCAGATGGATTCATTGACATCAGCGACAGTCACATTAAACCTCCACAAATTAAAGAAATATTAATTAAATAACTAAATAATAAGACCAGATTAATTCCTAAAAAGAGAGGCGGATGGATTAATCTAACAATAAAAATAACACAGAATATTATTAAATGACTAAAAGGCCAGAGTAAATCTTTTATTAATCCAAAAATGAATTAATTGAAACCAGCAGATACAAGAAGCCGTGGCAAAACTACTGACATCAACCATTAAACTTTTCCACCTGACGATATGGTTGCAGGTTGCCTCCTATCACAATTACTGAACTATTTCTGAAGACATTAAGGCGTGAAAGAAAGAGAAGTGATCATTAACTTACCTCCGATCTGCTCCACCAGAAGTCGACATAGAAGCAGGCTACCTACACTAACAGACAATCAGACAAGCATGCCAAGCAAAACAGAGATGGAGGAAGATGTAAGAGTTGATATATATATTCCTCCCCGTCCTTTCAACCGATAGCAATGGTTAACTTCTTGGACGCTTTTCTGCAAAGGTTGGATGCTTTTCTGCAACGGATAGGATCAATGCAACGGTTAACTTTATTCATGCTTTTTTTCACGTTTTTTTCTAAATTTGTTTTTGATTTTAATGATTTTTTATTCTCATGCTTTCCAAATTTGTTTTGAAATGTGTTAATTTGTTATTAGTTATAGATTTTCATGTGTTAATTTGTTAGTTAGTTATAGATTTTCATGTTTTTCTAAATTTGTTTTTTATTTTAATGATTTTTTATTTTCATGTTTTTATTTTTTTTTTAAAATTTAAATGATTTTTTTTAATTCTGCTTAAAAAAAAAACATATAATTTATCACTAATTTATTCATATCTTTTTTTAAATTTAATTATATCATTTTATATTATTGTTCTTAATTTTTTTAATTTAATTGGGTACTAAATTACAAATTAGTAATTTTATTTTTAGGCATTTAATTAAATTTATTGAGTTTTTCTTTGAGAACAAATATGATACAGTATCTATTAACTTTGAATTAGCTAATCTTTTTTAAATGTAATTACATTTTCTCTTTTTTTTAGTGTTTAGTTTTTTCAATATTTAGTACAATACTATATTTTACAAATTTTATTAGATACTATTATTTATTTATTTATTAAAATTGAATACACACACACGCAAAGGCGCGCGCACACA
>APFE030614559.1:0-33461 GCA_000404065.3 Pinus taeda
CATCCAAAAGTGTTGATCCCAAGTATTGGGTTCATGGTATTTTGTTATTATGGTTTTGGACCGTGGTATTGTGAAAGGCCTAAGACTATAAAAGAGGAAGGAGATCATTTGGCAAAGCATCATCGAAATTGTTATTGAATATCTGATAAAGTGCTAGATCTAGAATACTGTGATTAGGTTATGGTGCAGATCTGGATCTGAATAAAGAAGGAACCTGAGCGCAAGGAGAAGGATAAGTTCTATTGATGGGTCTTAATATTTAAGCTTGAATGATAGTATTTTTTGTTATGGGTTTAGATTTGGTGTGTGGTTATAGCTACTGTGATTTGGATACAGCTGTTAGAGAAGCATCTACTTGATTCAGTGTTAATTGGTGAAAAGGAGATTGTTTGATGCAAAAATTCTTGATGATTGATTGATGTTCATGGATCCAGTCTGAAAAAATTATGAAACGTGGTCCTTGGAAGAAAGAGAAGGTTGTAGCCTTCTGTAGGCTAGCACCTACGTACTAGTATCTTGGCTAGTGCAAGATCTAAGGGGTTTGTAGCTCCCTTCCAGGAGAGTCTCGAAAACGAGAGAGGGTTGTAGCTCTCTGTAGGTTGCAGCCTGTGTACTGGTAAAGGACTGCACCAGTACAGTTGTAAAAAGAAGTTTCTAATTGAAAGAAGATAGAGAGATATTGCAGCACGTGGTTTTCACCCACATTGGGTTTCCACCTTATATCATGGTGTTCATGTGTGTGGCTTATGTCTGATGATCTATTCTATTTTACTGCACCTGTTTACTGTTAATATGGTTGATAATGTTCTAATGCACTCATTAAGGATCAACTAACTGAATCATAAGAAGTTGTGGAAGTAGCATATATGAATCTGAATATGGAAATGAAAAAGTTTTATTGATGTGATAATACTGATTCACCCCCACTCTCAGTATTATTTCCAACACTCATTAATGGCAATGCTCCATTAGGTAAATTGATATTAATTTTAAGTTGACCTTTCTTAGGAATTTTCCTTTCAAGTTCACCACATGATGTATTCTCAAATTCCTAGGAATGCAATTATCATGATAAGCATTCTTTCCATTCAATTTAACGATGAAAATCCTAGCCACTTAGGGATAAAGCAATCATATTTCTTTCGATCAAAGAGCAAAGAGCACAATCTAAAGCAATTTCCCTACACTATTCCTATGAGCACACACAAACTTTTTCAATGCAACATGCATGTATTTCTTTTCGATTTCCTTAATGTGAATATGAACAAAAGGAAATATGTACATACAATCATTCAATATTTCATAAGAACGAGACTTTTACAACAGTTCTAATTCGAAGGAAGAGAAAACTTTACAACACTTTCTTTCAAATGAGGATTAATCAATTATATTCTAACTTTGACTATCGATCGATAATGACAAATAAAACATTAAGAAACATTAATCTATCAAATCAAAGTTGGGCTAGACCAGGATATTGAAACATGTTTTCTAAGACATAACATTCATTGATTAATCAGCAAACAAACAAACAGAGAAAAGTTGGCAAAGACACTTTCCAAAGGTGGGAAACTTACCCTAGGAGGATTAGCGCAGCCTAGAATGGGAAACAATGTGCTTCAGAGCACTGTCCCTAAGCCAGGGGTGCTCTACAGTGCACTTTGTCCCTCACAAGCCTGCACTAGTGAGAGTAAGCCATTTCAAGAGGCAATTTGACACAGTTTTGACCAGTTTTTCAATGCAAGGAGCTGAATTGCAATCTATGAACACAAATAAGGTCTAGAAGGATGTCTTAGGAGGTGGATAAGCTACTAGGAAAGAGGATCTTTCCCCAGCAAAGTTGCCAATTTGTTTCGGAGAATTGGTATCTATGGATAAATACTAATTCCCTAGATAAGTAGTTGTATCTAGAACAATAGTTTAAAGTGTTTTATACTTTTCCTATAAGAAATGTTTTGGTAGCAGAGGTTCCGCGTAATAGTTTTTGGGCTTAGAACCTAAAAGTTAGGATGAAAATATGGTAAAATTCTGAAATATGCGAAGCCCGAAATGTAACAAGTTGATTCAAAGGGTTGTCTTCCCAAGAAATAATATACAAGAATAGGACATAAGTCGGCCTACCCATGGTCCGCGGACCATGGGAATGTATAAATAGAGAAAGGCTCTAAGGGTAGAAAGTACTTTTTGGGTTTAAAGGAATCTTAGTGCTATGGGTCTATGAGGACAATATATCCTGCGTTTGTAAGTTGGCGTCAAGGGTGTTGGTGGGTAGATAGAGGCTTTGCAACTGTTTGCATAGAGGCATAGTAGAGTCTGCAGCTGTGTGCGCAGACCCCTGTAGCTGAGTGCGCAGGGTGGATCTAGATGTATTGGCGAAAGAGTTGAATAAAGATAAGTTGGTTCTAAAATATTGTGTTGAATCTGAAATATTGTGGATCTAGTTAATTTATGGTTGATATATCTGTTTGATCTATGTGTTTATGCTTATGTTATGAGTTTATGCAAATCTATAGCTTTTTTGGGTGCGTGAACTGGTTATCTCTATTAAATGTTTTCTTAAAGACCGTAAAAAGTATATTTGATCTATAATAGCTCATTAATAATAAGTATTAAGGAATTTCCTTGTTCTGGATCTACGCGGAAGTAGAGTAGCATGAGGCCATAGAATGATGCGCGACTCCTTCAAACCACATCATGACATCCCAAGGGTGCAAAAACCTGGTTCCAGCACCCTCCCCTGCTACCTCGGGTGAGACCTCAATCTGCACTCCGCGGGCTGTTGCCGAAAGGGCCGGTAGTTGCAGGATTTATTTGGCTAAATAACTCTTCTGAACCTAGCTCAGGGCCCAATAAGCCAACAGCAATAGATAAGATGAGAAGATGAGAAGACCTACTTATAGTTCCACTTTCCTCTCATCTCCCTTGTATCAATCCTGTCGCTCCTTCCTGTACTTAATACGCTTGAGAAGTACCCTGTAAACACAACAGAAAACAAAGAATCGATCAAAGTACACGATCTATTGAATATAAGTGAAAGGAATTAGATACAATTCACACATATAAGCATTATGAAACAATACAACATATGGGAGAAAGGTTCAAACACCTTATTAGATAGAAGAAGGAAATACAACCATTGGTGTCTGATTCAAAGCCATTCCTTAGCTTGGATCCCATCCACATCACATCAAAAGCATGACAAACTTGTAGCATTGCAATACTTGCTTCAAAGCCAAATCTCATAGCAGCATTATCTCTTTACAATTCAACATAATCCAGCCCCTAATCACTTAGATGAGTGGTCAATTTATAGGAAGATGAAGGAGTTTTTGTCATAAATGGTGGAATTGAATGGCCTTCCATACTTAGAATTAGTTCCATGGAGGAAGGGATGAGAGGATAGGATGCACCTTAACTCATTCTTCATCCATTTTCAAGCTCATAGGAATTGATAAGTGAGGGAACCTTCTAGATGACTCCAAAAGATAAGAATACTCCCTAAAACCTATGTGAATTTCGCTCATTCTTGCCCAGCGCAAGTGAAAGGAAGCCTAAGTGCTTTGCAGAGCACCCTGAGAGTGGACTCAACTTCTCTACAGTGCACCTTTACAAGGGCTTACCTACGCTGGTCCCTCTAGAGACCATTTCTGGATGTCTTCAAGTCATGAAACTGTCTGAGAAGGAGGCATTCAAAGGAATGACTTGTTTAGGGCATGAAGCAACTAAAATTAGAGTTTGATGAGCCCTAAAACACTAATCTGGATGTTGGGATTGATGTGCCCAAATGGATCTGTAACACAAAGTGATGGATAAACCAACAACACATCTGCAACAAGATTCATATAACCACATACGAAGCAGTTCATACACAACTACGTAAGTTAAACAACATACATTGCTAAGCAACCGGAACAGTCCAACTACAATAACAACATATGCATGAAAATGTGATGGCTCTTATTATATAAATAAGTCTAAGTCCCAATCATACAATACGTCCATGTAAACCTACTATCCCCAACAGTGGAATGTTACAGCCAAATTCACCTGCTCGTCCAAAGAGATGAACTAGCTCCATGCAGTGGAGAAGCCAAGGCACGTTACAATATTGTCCAAGATTTATCCAAGATAGTCTTATCAGAAGCTTGGCTTACCAAAAGCATTTATACTGAGTTATGAGGGAATATTTATAGAAAAGGGTGGGGTGACCCTTGAAATTCCCCTTTGTGATAGTTCAACTACCCTCGTGACTCTTCACCTACTCTATGGTTGTTACATCTGACTATTGACGCTTGACATGACGTCACATTACAATGCACATGTACTCATGTGAGACAACATGTCTTGAATAAGCTGTGAAAGACATCATTGACACTCGGTCCATTGTGATGATATCAACTATTTGGAATGCTTGTGATGGTTAATGTGGAGAGTTGATGCCAAGCTTTGTCATTCGTGATGGGGTGCATGCACCTCATGGTGACATCTTGTTGAAGGGAACTCTTGCCTCCATTACAACCAATGCATTGGTTCGACTCCTTCATCCAACTCATCTGCTAACATGTGCATGGTTTTCTTGGGTACGGTTGAACCAGTAACACACTGATGCATAGTGTCTGTGTTGATCTTTAACCTTGTGCTAGTGGTTATGTGCATCAACTTGTCGAAGTACATGTTCAACTCCAGTTGGACTTGTTTCTTGTCTTCGCCTTGGTGAGTGTTTTGAATGGGTTGGATTTCATGTGTGCGCACAATGACATGCATGTTGTTGAATCCCTTACATGTGATCAACAACATTGCTCACCATGTCTACTCCGTGCAAGCTATTGGGATGGATCTTTAACTTGTACAAGTGTATTTTTTTCCATGAGTTCATGTTGCGCCCACTCTTGTTCCTGTTCCTGCTACAACTCATGTGTATGTTTGTGCAGCTACATGTTCTTCCTGAGTTGCTGCTTCAGCACATGCAACTCCTTCTTTGTTCAATTCTCTATCTTCGCACAATCTTCATGTTGCATCGTCACCTCATAGCTTGAGTCTTCAAAGTTTATTTCATTATCATGGGATCTACTTGATCTTGCAACTTCGTTCCGCCTCTGTGTTGTCAACAACCTTCCTCTTACATTCATTGCATTCGTTGCGTTCGTTGCATTCGTTGTGTTCAGTCTATTTGTTGCATTCACTATGTTTGTTGCATTGACTGCATTTGTTGTATTTGTTGCATTTAGTATGTTGCCTTCAGTTGTTGTTCATGATGTTGCTTGCTGTGATATCTTGATGTTCTTTTCTATGATAGCTAGTAGGGTTAATTAGAAATGAGATACGAAACTAGAACTTGTATAAGGATAGACCTTTATCTCCTTGAGCTACTAGCTATCTAATAGTTTAATCTTATAGATGTCATTCTTTCTACATGTCATGTATTTGAACTATTTCAATATTGTGGCATGAATATTTTTTCCTTGTGCATATTTTTTATTAGGAACTGGAGATGTTTGCAGTTGGATGTCTATTAACTATTTAATGGGAATTTATTTGTATATGTTTTCTTGAACAAGGATTAGATCTTGTGAACTATTTCCCTGGTCTAGTTCCTTCACTTTATTTCAATTCCTACATGCTTCTTTTCCCATCATTTTATCTTGTTCTTGATTGAGAAAAGGACTAATCCTTACTTCAATCAAGATAGGTCTAGGATGAGATGCATCTTAGATTATACTTTTCATGTAGTTCTGCTTTTTGCAACTTAGAAGTCCTCTTCCCAAAGAGGCAAAGTTTAGAATGGTTTGGCTGAGCCACGGAGTCGGCTTAACGATCACTTTCTTTTCTGATCAACAAGAAGATTCGATCTAATGTCTCTGCTTTATTGGTAGGTGGAATTCATACTTTAATCTAGTAGAGGTAGAGAGAGGGTAATTGGACCCAATTGAATGAGTAAGAACCACCATTTCAATGGAAAAGGAACTATTTTAAATTCTCAACTAGGTTGTGTTGGGTTGTGTTATATTCTTTCCATGACTAGCCCATGTAGTTAACCAGGGGGTTAGAGGGGGGTAGAGCCCCCCTTCATTACACCGATTGTGTAGCGGGGGCAGTCACAGGGGATTTGAGACATACCCATAACCCCACTTTATGGGGTCCAGGGAAACGCCCCGGAAAATTTTGGTTTTGCACCCTCTGTTAGGTTGGGCGGACCCACCTATGATTTTGTGCATGATTTTCGCATATGTTTTTTTGGACACGATGATTTTCGGTCCATGGTATTGGATGCTTCAGCATGTATAAATATGTATTATAATATGAAAGGAACATAATGAAAAATCAAGCTGGTATTCCCAATTTTGGGATCTAGGGGAAATCTCTGTGTATATGTGTTCTATGTGTTATGCTCTCGCATTGTTTATTTTCTATGTTTTAGAATTTGTATGCAGGTAATTTCTGTATGGGGTTAAAACCTACATTTTTTATCAGAGCAATTTTGGCTTCAAGGGGATGCCTTTGTTGTTGAGGGGTTTCGCTCGGGCCTGTGGTTGACCCTATTCAATGGGAGATCTGCAAGATCGATTCTGGTGGTGAAAGAAGATGGCGAGCAGTGGAAAGATAGAGATCAAGAAATTTAATGGTCAGAGTTTTGATTTGTGGAAACTTGAGATGGAGGATCTATTGGTGGATAAAGATCAGTGGATCACTGTAGATCTAGGTATTAAACCAATGGGAGTGTCTGATGAATAATGGAAGAAATTGGATAAAGGCAAAGAGCACAATACAATTGTGTGTCTCAAATTCAGCATTGTTAAATGTATCAGGGGAAGCTATAGTGAAGGCTTTGTGGGACAAGTTAGGGAATTTGTACCAATCTAAGTCTCTAGTGAATAAATTGTTCTTGTGAAAATATTTGTATAACCTAAGGATGAAAGATGGAGACTAGGTGACATAGCATCTAAATGCATTCAATGTTGTGTTTAGTCAGTTAGCATCTATTCACATTAAAATTTTAGATGAAGATAAGTGCATCAGTTTGTTGTGTTCTCTATCAGATTCGTGGGATAGTCTGGTTATTGCAATAGGTAGCAATGCAACTGCCTTGCAGTTTGATGAAATAGTCTCATCATTGCTGACGAAGGAGATGAGATGGAAAAATATGGAGAACTAGAATGGTGAAGCCTTGTTTGTACAAGGATGGTCCCAGAACAGAAACAAAAATAAGTCATCGAGTGGGAGATCTAAATCTAGAGGGTGATCTAAGTCTCCAGGAAAACCTGTAAAGGTAGTGTGCTAGAAATGCGGAAAGGAAGGGCACTTCAAAAGGGTCTATAAATCTAAAGCTCTAATAAAGGAAAGGGATCTAATGATGCTCCTTCTGTACAGGCGAAAACCACCTCAGATGAAGGGAGGGATTTGTACTTGGCTTCTTCAAGTACACATGTAGATCATGAGGCATGGTTGATTGACTCAGGTGCATCCTTTCACTTCACTCCCCATAGAGAGTGGTTCTACGAGTATGAGAAATACGATGGTGGTAATGTCTTCTTGGGGGATGACAGGAAGGTTAGAATTGTTGGTCGTAGAAAATTAAAGTTGAAGTTGCAAGGTGGAAGGGTTAGAACACTTCTAGGTGTTTAGCATATTCCTGCATTGGCTAGAAATCCAATTTCTGTAAGCAAGCTGGATGATGCAAGTGTAAAGACAGTGTTCGAGAAAGATACCTGCAAGATGGTTTGAGGAGCACTGGTATTGATGTGGGGAGTTTGGATTGGAACTTTGTACAAGCTACAAGGTAGCACTGTTGTTGATGGGTGCAACTGTTATGTGGTCCCTGAAAGTGGAGCTAAAAATCTAGTGGTCTCTGGAGAGAAGACCACATTGTGGCATCAAAGGCTTGGACATATTGGTGTTGAAAAATGTGCAACAAGAAATGTTAAATTTATAATGTGCTAAAAATAGACCTGCTAAAAATATCATGTCTAAAAATAGCAGTTTGGCCAGTGAGGTCATTGGCCACATTGGGTAAGAGGCAAAACTGCTAAAAATAGAAAGTTCTAAAAATAGCATTTCTGGGTCCCTTCCTATTTATAGCAGTCTCTAGTCTATCTATAGGAAGTAAAATTAATTTTGGTCTTAACAACAATTTAAAATATTAATTAATTAATCTCCATGAGTTAATTAGTTATGGAAAATTAAACTTGAAGTCTTTGTGAGATCATGCAATTATTTTCTCCCTTGATTTAGGAATTTATCCCTTAATTAAAGGAGATAAGGTTCAGTTCTATAATGAGAGAATTAGTTGACTTAGTTCTGACTAGTCAAGTCCAGTTAGATTATTTAACAAGTTGTTAAATTTTCTATATTCAGTTTGTTAATGCTTGCATGCATGTGACAACTAATAACTGAGTATTTTCTCATGGATAACTGATGCATGGCAGTTCAGACGAAGACCCAGTTGAGATCAAATGAGGGACAGTGTACTATCAGATGCTAGGATATTTCTAGTAAGTATTCCTTGCATGAGGAAGAAATCTATTTTCTTCTATGACTACGTAGGTGGACCTGAGGTGACAGCAGGTATGATTAGGCCAGTTTTCAGCCTATATAATGATGCATAGGTAGTCCATGATTTTCATCTTCTGATTGAAGATCATCAGGATCTTCTAATTACAGAGAGAGCAGGATAGCTATTGAGTTGATTCTTTTTGTATGTTGAAGAGGATTTCCACTTGATTGATAATACATGGTTGGGGTTTTATGCTGGTGCTTTCCCCTGGATATATCTTGTGTTATGTGTGATTATTTCTCTTGATTAGTTATGCATGTTTCTACTTGACGTTGCTCATGAATTTGATTATGCTTTCGCTTAATGTTTTATAGAAATAGAACAAGTATTATGCTTTAGGACATTACATATATCGGTTTGTTCTACAGGTGAAATTTCTACATGAAGGGCCTTCGAATACTTCATGGTAAAGGTATGGTAGAAGGTATGAGTAATAGCTCTCTAAATTTTGATTTCTATGAAAATTGTGTATACGGGAAGCAGAATCGTGTGAGTTTCCCCTCCGATGGTAAGAGCGTGAAACAGATATTAGAGCTTGTGCACAGTGATGTGTTTGGACCTGTAAAGGTTCCATCACTGGGTAAGTCTATGTACTATGTATCATTTATAGATGACTTCTCAAGGAATACATGGATATATTTCCTTAAGAAGAAATCTGAAGTCTTTGACAGGTTTAAAGAATTTAAGGCTCTGGTGGAAAACCAAATAGAAAAGAAGATAAAGGTGTTGAGGACAGATAACGATGGAGAGTTTTGCAGTAAGAATTTGAAGAATTCTTAAGAAGTGTGGTATAGCACGACAAAATATACTCCATTTACTCAACAAATGGGAGTTTTTAGAAAGATGGGATACGATGTTGATGGAAGGGCAAGAGCATGCTCAATGGTTCGGGTTAGGACAAGAATTCTGGGCAGATGGTGGAACTGCATGTTACTTGGTCAACAGGTCACCTTCATCAGCGTTGGAGGATAAGACTCCACAAGAAGTATGGACTGGTAAGAAACCCTCTCTTTCACATCTGAGGGTATTTGGATGTGATGCATATGTACATGTTCCAAAGGAGAAATGAACCAAGTTGGATAGTAAATCTGAAAAGTGCATCCTTATTGGGTATAAGGATGGTTTAAAGGGTTATAAGATTTGGAACCCAGTCACACAGAAGGTTGTGTATAGCCCAGATTTGGTGTTCAGAGAGGTAAAAGATGTTATTAAACATGAATTCCAACCAAAGGAACCTGAGAATATAGGGTTTGAGGTTAAGGAGGAAGAATCAGACTCTATTTTCTGTGTTTTAGAATTCATATGCAAGTAATTTTTGTACGGGGTTAAAACCTACGGGTTGTCTCCCTTAAAATGTTGAAAGGTCATTTTTTCTTATCAACAAGGCACTAGGAGGGAGAATGGAGGATTGGATAAGCATATGAGAATGATACTCCTTGAGGATAAAGAATCAAAGATAGGAAGTATAACGACGCTCTTTGAGGATTCGATTGGGTATCCAAGATAAGAGTGGTTGAAGAGGACCAATATTCTTTGAGGATTGGGAATCTAAGATAAAATTAGTCCTATAAGGACATACTTAGTGAAAATTTGTATGGGGTATGTGCCTTAAGAGGCAATGTGGCGCCTCACGTAAACCTTCCCAGGATTATGCTTAGATATAAGTATATATTGTCAGTTAGGGCCTTGTTATGTTGACATTATTGGTTATGATGTTGATGCTTAAAGATGGATTATCAATTTGACTCTTCTTCTGAGAACTTTTCAGTTTGGGAATATCCTTGTACCGTGTGTATAATTATGAATACCTACCTAGTTAAGAAGGAGTGTTGCAAAATGTAACTAGTTTTGGCATTCATCATTGGCTTTGTACTCATGGCATTACGTATATCTTATGTAACAAACAAAAGAAGAAATAAAAATAGTATTTTCAAGAAGGGTTTCATGCTCCATTTGATTGGAAAATTAGGTCAAGCATACATTTTATGCTTCTAGAGTTTGTCAAATCAAAATAATATTTGTCATGAGTCAAGAGAGTCATTATCATTTGCACAAGACCAATTTAACATGTAAAATATATTATTTTTGTGTCTAGAAAGGCATTTGTAACCTCTAAGACCAAGTCAGCCCTATCAAGAGGAAGTTGTCCTAGAAGACGCCTAATTCGACCTCATGAGAAGCATATATATAGAAGGAACTTTGACCTCAACACATAATTATCGCATCTTCTATTTGCAATAAGAAGCAAGAAAAAGGAGTGAAGGTCTAGGAGAAGGAACAATCTCGGGAAGAAACTTAAATTTTGACTTTTGTACACATTTATGCTCACACGTGCGAGAAAGATAGCATTTCTATAGTCTAATAGGGGCCAAAGTTGTAGGTCTAAATTTCAAACGTTAATTCAAGGGTCGAGATTATGATTTGGATAAGACTAGAGGAGGTTTGACCTTTGTTGACTCAGCTGATCTTTTACTTGTTTGAAAGAGATTTTTGGAGGGTGGACTTGGTGCTTGGAGGAGGTCTTGGCTTTTGTATTTGGGTCTTGGAATTCTCATTTGATCTTATTCTATAAGAAGAGAAGAGATTATTTCTTGTTTTTCTACTTGGAGGGTATTTTCCCAAGCTTGGAGCCTATAATTTGTGTCCATTTCCTTTTATGATATTCATGGTTTATGCTCTCGATAATTATTTGATGAAAAGAATTTAATAAAGAACAATAAGGAGCTAACTAAATTTCACAAGCAATTATTAAGGATAGGAGAATTATTTTAATAGCTTCCATACTAGATTCTCCAACAATAGCGAGGGGGTATAGCCACGTGGCCAAGTCGATGAGGTGGCATTCTTTGAATTGTCTGGACTTCAAATGGTCACATCTCATGATTTGAAGGTCAGATTAAGGTAAAGTTTTATATCACTAGAATCATCTCGATGAGGCGAATGCAATGGTGATGTCAAACAAAGGTTTTAAGTAAGTTGAAAAGATCGAAAAAAATTGAACCCATTTCCATAATGACACCTTAGATCTTGGGTCAGCATAATAACCACCTTATCTTAATCGGTGTTATGGTGATGATTATGAGGGGGTTGTTACAACAAAAATCATAACTTTTATTTCTTTCCTTAATTTTCACGTAGATTGGTCAAAAAAGGTATTATTTTTTTGCTTTGAATATAGTTCAAGAATAAGTTCATGTTGACATGCGAAAATATATCTTCTTAGATTCACATGATTACTGGATAAATAGGCCCAATTATACCTTTCTTCATTGAAATGGAAAGTTATCTAGTTATGGCCCAACTACCATAATGCAACCTTTATGAACTAAAATTAGATGCAATTAAAAAATGCAAATGTAGAAAAAAAAAATTAGTCTAAATATTAGGTAGGAGCTTTAAAACACTGATTGACATGAAACAATCATTAAAAGCAAACAACTAGGAGAATAATCCACCAACCATAACATGTGCAAAGCAAAGGTAACTCTGAAATGAGAATAGCATTGCTACGATAAAACTTGCTTAATATCAATTTGTTAGTTTGCTAATAATTGATAATATATGTAAAAATAAACTTTATGATCATGGGAATAGTTTACATATTGCAATATGCATGCCTAAAAGCTTCAATAAAACCCTGAAAAATGAGAATAGTCTACAAGCAATCTCAAATTTTCAAGAGTATAAATTCACAAGCTAACATTGTTTCTTACTAATATATGAAGATATCTTATAGCACTAAGAGAACCTTTTGTTTGAATACAATGGTTCAATTTATAAAATTTGCATATGACTCTTGGATTTATAGTTCTTTGACTTTTGGCCTTCTTGGATTCTTTGCCTTCCAGAGTCTTGGTCATTCTAGACTCTAAACTACTTAGGCTTTCTAAATTTACACAAACTTATCTTTATCCTCTTGTTCATTATGAGAATATTTTTAAATTAAATGTGTGAATATTGCACATATTTCTCACATCATGTGAAACTCTCAACTATAAATCCCCATTCGAGGAGGTAGAACCTATGATATTTTCTTCCCGAGATAAAAAATGATTGAATATTCTTTGACCTTTCAAATTGAATCCTCAAACCATAAAAATATTCCACAAATTTTTACAGAATGTAAATAAAAAAATAGTATATTTAATGACGTATTTCAAATGTATATAACTCATGAGAAAAAATATTTAACTTAACCATAACAAGAAAAATAACTGGTTACAATGGCTTGGTTGCGATGTTCCTCTTGAGACCACTCGAAGGAATATGATACCCTGCCAACTAAGAAATTTGATCCAACTTCCTAGCCCAAGGAAACTCCACAGATTCTCTAGCTCCCTAAGCCCAAGTCCAAACAGTAGTCGTAGTGTGTCTGAGATCCCTATGCCAACACCCCTCTAGTGTCCAACACCAAAATCCACCTCCCTCTTATTGAATTTTGTAGTTATGGTCAGTATTCATAAATAATGTTTTATCACTTCAAATATATGTTATAATAAAAATAAGACATGTTCTTCATGTCAATTTCAAAAATGGAAAATTGTGTTTTTGAAAGATCATATTTTATGTCTTCAAAATGTCAAGTCATCCCTCCAGGAAATTTAGGTTGAATAGCCCCAAAGGACACATCTATTTGGCCTCATCCATTCACTATAAATAGGCCATTTTTCCTCCTCAATTGTGAATAAATTTGGATCACATCTTAGGCACATTTGGATCACTCTTCTTTTGTTTATGTGAAACTAATTCTTTGTGGAAGATCAAGCTCCTAGATAGTCTTATTCTTTGTGGAAGATCGAGCTCCTAGATAGACTTATTCTTTGTGGAAGATCGAGCTCCTAGATAGACTTATTCTTTGTGGCAGACTGAGCTCATGAGAAGACATAATATCTGAGGGATACCGAGTTCATGAGAATACCTAATTTACGAGGAAAAATGTCTATTTCCTTAGGCAGAGAGAATAAGATGAATTTTGAGGCAGAGAATTCACTGAATTCTGAGCATACCATGCTAAATTGTTTGGACAGCAAATTGACTTATCCAGAGGATAGTTGGACCAAGTGTGACCAAGGATATGTTACTATTTAGTTTGAATTTTTATCTAACTTGAAGAATTAGACTTATCTTTACTGAACTTAATAATTTATCTAAGGAATAGGTTGATGGGTTTCCCCCATGTGGGTTTTCCCAGGGTAAAATGTTTGTGTCTCTTGTATGGTTGTCTCTCTATGATCCTACTCTCACTTTGTTTCTATTGTTGAATATCTTGTGTACTTACTTAATGATTAAAGAAAATAATAAATTATTCAAAGTAAAAATCATTAAAATTAATTATCAGCTAGAAGACCTATGAAAAATCAGCATGATATCAAAGTGTGGGTTATATAGCAGTCATTAAGGGAATTTATGAAACTAACTCTAAACCAAATTAATTAAAGTCTGAAGCTATCAAAGGAAGATCAGTAGTGCCAAGAATAATAAATTTTTAATGAAATCGATATTTTTTTATGGAAGATTTCATGTATATAAGAAGAGGGTCGATGTCCTAAGTTCTAGGTTTCATTTCATTTATTAGAAAAATGAAGGCCTCAAGCCCTGAAGAGGTTGAAATAAAGCTCAATGTTAGGGTCCAACCCTAACCCCTTTATTTATGTAATAAGCCTAAAGGGCCTCATCAGAGTCATAGTTATTTAGTTGATTCAATAAATCCTATAAGAGGTTATCCGCGTTAATAATAATTGTAAGTGGTTGACCTGAATTATAGAAAAGGGGCCACAATTACTTATAAACGAGTAATAGTTAATAAATAAAGTGGTTTAGCCATGTTATGCAATCGACCACTAGTAGTTAGGGTTTTGGATGTCATAAAGCTATAAATAGTCTTAGATAACAAAGGAGAAGTATAGGTTTATTGTAATTAAGCTCTGCTATGTTGGATGTTTCCCCCTTGAAGAGGCAATTGAACATTGTATTCGGCTTCTGAATAATAAAATATCTTTGCAGGTTGCTTCAATTCATGTGATATTTTTGTGTTTCTGGCAATATTGTTTTGTATTTCTGTCATTCTTTTATTCTCGTGGGTTCTTAGGGTCCAACCTAACCCCTTTATTTATGTAATAAGCCCAAGGGGCCTAGTTAGAGTCATAGTTAGTTAGTTGAGTCAATAAATCTTGTAAGCGGTTATCCACATTAATAATAATTGTAAGTGGCTGACCTGAATTATAGAAAATAGACCACAATTAGTTATAAATGGGCCATAGTTAATAAATAAAGTGGTTAAACCATATTATGCAAGGGACGACTAGCAATTAGGATTTTGGATGTTAGCAAGTTATAAATAGTCTTAGATAGCAAGGGAAGAATCATCAAGTTTTATTGTAATTGAAATTTGCTCTGTTGGAGGTTTCCCCCTCAAAGAGGCAAGTAAATGATCCAGGTGGATATTGGTGGCCACCCGCCAATTCCACTTGGACCCCCACCATTGTTTCTTTCAATTTTTCAGTTTCCTTAATTGTAGCACAAATTACTATTTTTAGCAGTTTTTCTAGTCCTAAACTTCGGAAGTCGTTTTGAGACCCTAAACGAAGTTTTTTTGGTAATCTACCACCAGCGATTTTTTCACAAAATTGTTTTTTCCATTGTAGTCCTTGGAGAGATCTTTCCAATGGGGTATCATGTGCATCAAACGGAGATAATACAACCAAGTCACGACCTCGGGAAGTGTTGTGGGATAAACTCCCCTAGGGTCTTGGGTGAATACCCTAGCAGACTGGAGGTTATCTATGCAAAGAAACACACATTCCATACAGTCATAATGCTACCATAAGAAAACTCTATGACAGGGGGCGTACTGAGGTCCTACATTTGAGAAGAGCCTTCCAGGGTCCAAACCCTTCTTGGAGTTCCTTTTGCTCCTTTGACCTACAAAACGATCAATTCAAGAAAGTACAGCAGTATATGGACTAAACATCATAAAGAAACCATATTCATATTATAAGGAAAGGTAGTTAGTTATGCAATTAAACAACCATTCACATATCATAATATGAATATCTAACATGAAGAAGATCTATATCAGGAACAAAGACATGTGTTTCTTTTATTATAAGCAAATAAAGTACAGAAAATGAATAATTTCACCTTATTCGTCCTTTCGCAGGCTCCAAGCGGAATCGTCTCCCAGATTCGTCCAATCTCAAGCCTTCAACAAACTCCTTCCATGATTTACTCCATGATATCTCAAGTAGTATGAAATCATCAACACACACAAGGAAACAAGGGTTTCCTGTAGAATGGGGGAAGTGTAGGAGGCACAAGGATCTTTAGACCTAGTCAAGGAAATCTCAGCATAGTAATATTTCTCTCTCTTCTCTCCTCCCTTTGGCCTTCCCATAGAAGCCTTTTTATACTTCTCCCAAAGTAGTTTTTTAGTTGGGAATTCGTTGGGAACAGTTGGGCCATGGGCACTAACAGGTATCAACAGGTAAAACCCGTGATCTCCGCCCGAAATTAAGGAGATTTTTTTTTTAAGTGTTTTAAACATACACGCAGGTTGGATATACACAGACCCACGTATACACGCGTTTAGCTCAGGGCAATGTCACGTATAGGGAATAAAACATTGTTTTTTTAATTTGGGACCAGGTCTGGAAGGAGGGTTGCCCTAGGCCATGAGTGCAGCATCACAAACATCAAGAGTGAGATTTGGAGCTATAACAATGCCCCCTAATATATGAGGTCAGAAGGGGTACATGATGGCCGAAATGTATTAAGCAAGTTCATGGAAAGGAAATCTGTCGAAAACTGAGAAGGACTGCACCAGAATTCAGCCTGCCAAGCCACAAAATGAGATGAAAAAGAAACATTGTCTGGAGCGGGCATACCCATGCTTAGAGAAAATACAGCATGTATGCATATCGAGTGCAAGAGGATCCACCAAGTATACAAGTATAAATGACTAGAAAATACATAATGGATCATCTGATCATGATCGAACAAGTACATGTCTGAATGTCACATATAAGAATGTCAATGATGCTGAAGGATGAAGCGAATCATTGATATCAAAGACTGATCCCAAAAGGTACCCACTAAACATGATGGAATAAGATGGTACTACACTGCAAACTCAGGTGCCAGCATATAAAATGTCGCCATGAATGACTGCAACATATAAGGTGAAGTGGTATCTACTAGTAGCAATAGGAGCAACTGTCAAGTGAACCAATGAATGCTGATACAACCTGAGGTCTTCACCGACCACCGTGGTACATTTCTACGGCATGGGAATAAATGATCTGAATTCGACCATGTGAGAAATCATTTGATTACTGGTCATTGATGTATACCTTTAACAAACACGAGACTACTCATCGATAATGATAATGAGCATTAAGGTAGCCAGTACAATCCAACAAGTGTGAATAGATGAGATGGAGTCAAACACCTATAAGAATCTATCGATCAGGAGACAATGATGGTTTCCCACTGTCGATAGCGAAGGATCTGCCACTAATGACTGCAAACCCCAAGGTACTGCCAAATGAACTCTAGATCTTTGCCCCAGAGCAATGATTCGAAGTCGATAGGGAAAGGTCCGCTAGAAGGAAGGCATTAAGGCATCCTCCATCAATCTAGCGCGAGTGTAACCCGTAGGCCAATAATGTGGATGGAATCAGATGAAAAAGATGTAGTAACCCAACTGAAGTACGTTTCTGGCGTACACAAGATGTGGCTAGCACACGGCACAAACCCTCTAAACCAACCAATAATGAAAGCTGACACAGAGGAAAGGTATCCACCAATAGGGTCAAATGGAAACCAAGGTATTGCACGAATCCCAATTTGTGATAATGTAAGCTGATGTCGAACACAAGGGAAACCACTCAGTCAAAGACCCATGATACTGATCGATGTTGAGCACAAGGTGACCTATCAATAATGAAAATAGGGCCAGGTTGCAGCTCTAGGCCTGTCCTCAGAGCAAGATGTCGTCGTCAATAAGGATAAGACCCGCCAGTAAGAAGTCAATGGAGACCTTCTCAAACCGGCATGAGTAAAGGACCAATATAACTGATGTGATGATAGACATAGCACTGAAAACCAGGGATGGTCGACTGAAAAATAAGTCAAGAGACACCGCAGAGAGGCCGACTCAGGCTAACTTCCCTTGAACAAAAGCACGACTCAATGTGACTATGTGGCAGCATATGATGACTCTGTATAAGCTCGTTGCACAGGAGGCACAAACAAACCCTCCATATGATTGGAAGAGATAACCAATCAGGGGATAACTAACTCAATAACAAGGTTAGGGCATACCTAAGTCAAACTAAATCCCACCCAAACGGAGGAGACTTTGCTTCGAGTGCTTTGTTCAAGGGTGACATGACTTACTCTAGCTGCCAACAACAAATGGAAATACTGTCCCGTTCTCGCTCTTTTTTGGAATATATAATTTTTTTGGTCTTTTTCTTTAAAGCTGGAAAAAGAATAAAAGAATGATATAGTACAGTGGAAAGAACGAGTGTCAGCGAAGCAGATGATCTAGTTCCTCGGATTGGAACATTCCTATGTTCGATAGAGGGAGGCAAAAACTGGCCAGAGACACTCAAAGGTGTGTTCCTTCCACGGGTCAAGATGTGTCAAGCTGCAGAGGTCAAAGGTATGCAAGTTTGATTTTTCATTCGTCATGGTCAAAAGTTGGCTTAAACACGAGTCCAAGTGAAGCTGGCTTAAGGCCAAAAGGTGCAGATAGTCAAAATGCAATGCAGTAGTACAACTCAACACAAAGGAGCCTCTAGGGTATAAGGCCAGAACGAAATGAAGAAGCAAAGAGGAATGAGTCTTCATCGTATAATTCATGGCGGGACTATAGAGGACTCCTGAGCCTACTCAAATCAGAGCAACATGGGCAACAAATGTCAGTGAGGTGCTAACTAGGATGCCTGTGTAAAGGATGGCTCTACCATCATGTCATGATTTAAAGAATCGGCGAGTGAAGATGGTTTTCAAACCATAACATGATGGGATCGATCCTATGGCAAGTGTATCGACAGATGGAGGCTAGTATGCATAATGCAATGGAAAAAATGGCTTCCCTAACCTATATGCCAATGAGAAAACGATACCTGTCATGACGGGTCAGCAGTCATGGAACGGTCTCGAAACTATCAAAAACGTCCAAAATGTCCTAAAAATCAAACCATTCTCGACATTCCAAGCTCCCAAGTTAAAAATTGCATGAGACCAAACAAAATCAAGTTTTGAAAAAAATTTGACATTTTCAAAGCTTATAAAAAGGTTTTTGGACTCACCATTTTCACCATTTGAGTTTGAGAGCAGAGAAGTGGAGCAAAAGGAGCAAACTTCCCATAAGCCAAATTCAACCGCTCAGACTCTTCCAAAGCCTACAGGTAACTCTCATTCTTATCTTGTAATTGATTGTGACTAGTTTTAGAAGTTTTGATTAATGTTTTACCGTTGAGTTTTTTGCCAAAACTTTCTCTGCGATGTATACGCGGGTTGGTAATATGAAATCCGCGTACACGCGAGCCCTACATGCGACTGTGTAAAGGGACCCGCGTATACGCCGTGGACATTTCAAACATAAAAACTAACGGTTCAAATTTATTTTTCTTTCAGGATGCCAGTCACCTGGCGAGAAAGAGAGCATACCACGGTAGATGATGAAGTTATGAACAGTCTTGAGGCTTTGGATGCATTACGGGGATGCGGTTTGTTGAAGTTCTTCAAATTGCCAAATATGAAAGCAACCACACGTCTGCTCGAGATGCTTCTTGATTATTGGAACATCGAGGAGGATTCTTTTATGATTGACCAGATGCCACTCAGGATAGAAGTGGAAGATATCTATTTCATCACGGGCCTTTCCCGAAGGGGAGAGGTAGTACATTCCCAGGGGAGAACACAGAGCAGTCTCTCGATCGAGGACTACGTACAGATATATTGCCCAAGACATCCGAAGAAAGTCGGAAGTTAGATTTCCATCACACATGTGGCAATTCTACCATTGAGGATAATCTTGTTCATCATAGCTCGAGTGAACGGATCCACTTCTCTGCATCAGGCATCACGGCTAACCATGAGCATGGCAGTTGACTGTATCACCACTATGTTTGATTGGTGTACTCCTCTTTTTGCTAGCATGAAAAGCCAACTCACTTCTATCAAGAGAGGACAGACCAAAAACTTCGGTTATGGGACTATTTTTTGTTCTTTCTTCTTCGAGAGAGTCCCTGCACTTCGTCCCAGAGTGCTAGTTTCAATCAGCGCCCCACGAGATCCTCGAATGGGCAGGTGGGATGACCTGATGAAATGTTTGGGAGGTGGGGAGATCCCACGGACTTCTTTTGACGACGACTTCTTTTCTTGGTGGGATCAGCAGATCATCTCCATTGATGACTACCCCTATGCTGGGTTGGATTTCCGAGGAGATCCCGATCTAGCATTACCACCAACTGCAGCATGGGGCGACATTGGTAAGTGATTTTTGATGTTATGATTTTTTTTTATTTTTCAAATATAATAATGAACTTTGAAAATGTTTTTGATAGGATTCAAATGACTAATATGATGATCATGTTCCAGATATTGGGCCTGTACGACCAGATGAGTTCCCACGGCACAAACATCGCGGCTAAGGGACCGAAGAGGCGGTTGCAGCCACGAAGCAAACTCTACACACAATTCAATGGCATTTGGTGAGGTTGACCCACCAAGTGCCGATGGGGACGGTAGAGGACCTTCCTATAGAGATGCAGCGTCATGTGGTTGGCATGCCACGTGACTGGGTCCGCACTTTTAGGCATGTAGCCAATGCAGTAGTTGCCTACTTAGCCGCTCATCCTAAGTCGGGGAATTAGACATAGTGGACATGATTATGGGCATTTGAGTCCCAATTTTGTATATTTTTTGGACAGACTTATGTACACTCGAGACGCTTTATGATATATATATATAGTTTGACTTTTTGATGCTTAATTTATTGTGATGAATGATTGATGTGCCAGTCTAATGCTTGATTAGCGATAGAATCAGCTAACCAATTCTGAGATCTTGGAATATGCAAATAATTAATATAAGTAAATGATCTTTGCAACAACCTCACCTTAAATACTGGCGATATAAACATGGATCCCTTACCCAATAAATGTTATTTAATTGTGACACTATCAATTGTGAATCAAGATAAACTACCAACGAGTCGATTTCGTGAGAAATTGCCTCAGATAGCAAATTAATGACAGCAGTATACTCAGCCATATTTTTTGAAGTGGGACCGATGCATACTCCCCTTGATAACATAAATTGACCAGTTGGATAATACAGTACCCAAGCTGCGGAAGCGAGATTTCGAGTGTGCCGACTAGCACCATTGGCGAATCCAAAATAGACCAAGTCATCCATCAACACCTGCCAAAGCAAACCAAAAAGTTTTGATACCACAAACTCTCGACAAAATATGTACAAATATACATAATGTACAAAGAATCCATTGCCTAGCTGCTACTTAAGCAAAGTACTTCTTAAGGTAGAGCCTGTTTTAGGGTTCTGCCAATTTGTTTCCTTCGAAATCAATTAACTCATACGACCCTTTTGTTAAAACTCGTTTAATTATGAATGGACCGTACCACATAGGTTTGAATTTGCCTGCCCCCAAGGTGTCCTTATCTTGGTCGTAGACCAAGACGAGGTCACCTTCAGAAAAGACACGAGGACGGACAGCTTTATCATGCTGGGTTTTAACCCTTTTCTTATGAGCCTCATTTACTGTGGCTGCATCGAGATGTTCCAAGTGAAGGAGGTGCTCTTCGAGACGAGAGGTCTCTGGAAGGAGCTCAATAGCTAACTTCAGAGATAGAATTTCACGTTCGACAGGAAAGATAGATTCCAACCCATAAACTAACTGAAAAGGTGTAAAACCTGTAGCAGCCTTGATGGAGGTTCGGTATGCCCATAGAGCCAGATACAACGTAAGATGCCAATTGGATCTATTTTTATCAATTGTCCTTTACAGGATCGTCTTAAGAGTTTTGTTTACTGCCTCGACCTGTCCATTGGCCTGAGGATAATAAGGAGATGAATGTTCCTGCCGGAAACCTAGTTTGAGAGCCAATTCAGACATTAGTTGATTCTAGAAATTACTACCTTGTCAGTGACAATCTCTCTTGGGATACTAAACCTTGAGATAATCTGATTAAAAAGGAACAATGCCGCTATCTCACTATCGTTTTTATAAGTGGGCATGGCCTTGGCCCACTTCGTGAAGTAGTCTACAACCACGATAATATACTTTTGATTCGCTGCTGAAGTCGAATGACAAGTCGTAAAATCAATACCCCACTTAGTAAAGGGACCAACAGTGACAATGGGAAAAAGAGGAGCTATATGTGTGTGCATCTTCCGAGTATAAACTTGGCATAGGTGACAGCATTTGACCGCTTCCACACAATCTTTGAATAGCGAAGGCCAAAAATAGTCGGCACGCAAGATATGCTAAGTTGTAGCAAGCCTTGATAGATGACCACCACAAGCTTCGTTGTGGCAATCATTTCACACTAACTTTGCCTCCTCTAAGGTTAAACAGAGCCGAAGGATTGAATCAACCCCCCGACGATATAATGTATCACCAATGATAACGTAATTTTTAGCGAGGTGACGTAATTTGTGAAGTTCATCCTTAGAGAAAGTAGAGGTAAATTTCGAAGTCTAGAGATAAACAATGATATCTCCATACCAAGGGTCGAGTGAAGAGATGAGGAATAAGTGTTCATCGAGAAAACTTTCCTCGTAAACAGTATCCTCTCCACAAGGTAGCTCGGAAATTATCTCGGCAAAAACCATAGATTTCTTGGACTTTGCGGACAAGAACTCGAGATTAAATTCTTGTAGAATGACAATCCATCGATTATATTTGCCCCCAATCACTTGCCTACTTAGGACAAACTGAAATGGATTGACTGCTGCCAAGAAAAAAGTTTTGCGTAGCAGAATATAATGACAAAGTCGCTGGACAGCATGGACAGCTGCCAAGGCCAACTTCTCAACAGGAGAATAGCAAAGTTTAGGACCTATCAAGCCTCAGCTCAAGTAATAAATCACATGCTCTATGAGAGCATCATCTTCCTGAACGAGAACCATACCAATGGTTGATTTTGCTATAGCGAGATATAAAAGGAAGTCCCTACCATAATCTGGTGGACTCAAAAGTGGGGCAGAGACTAATTCCTTTTTCAAAGCATCAAACGACCGCTGCGCAAACTTGTCCCACATGAATGGAACCCCTTTGCGGAGCAAACACATAAACCCTTTGGTGATCTCGGCATAGTTCGCTATAAACCGTCTAAAGAAATTAGCCTTCCCTTGAAGACTTTGAAGTTGTCGAATGGAGGACGGGGGAGGCAACTGGACTATCGCCTCTACCTTGAAGGGATCAACCCTAATCCCTTCATTTGACATGATGAACCCTAACAAACAACCGGACATAACCGCGAAAATGCACTTGTTGGGATTCAACTAGATTTTATAAAAACAACACTGCTCAAGAACCATTCGAAGGTGACTGGGATGATCAGTTCTTTTTCAAGAACGAGCAGCGAGATCATCCCAGTATGCTTCGATGATATGTTTGATGTCATGGAAAGCATATGACATGGCCCGTTGGAAAGTGGCTCCAGCATTTTTGAGACTAAACGGCATCTTTCTGTATGCAAAGGTACCCCAGGGACATATAAAAGTTGTCTTATGTTGATCTTCAGGACAGATGGAAATTTGATTATAACCAGAAAAACTGTCCATGAAGGAAAAAATCTCATTACCCGCACACTCGTCAATAATCTGATCAATGAATGGCATGGGGTAATTATCTTTCAGACAAGCTTTGTTTAAGTCCCTAAATTCGATGCATACTCGGATTGTTCCTTGTTTTTTATCTATATGGACTGGATTAGAAACCCAATCGGTAAGAGGAACAAGGTATATAAAACCCGCCTTGAGCAGCTTCTCTACTTCGGCTTTAATGGCTGCCGCTTTCCTAGGATTAACCAATCGAAGTATTTGACCAACCGTCTTAGCGTTTTCATACGTCTTGATCTCATGCGGAACTATAGAAGGATCAATGCCAGGAATTTCCTCATAAGACCAAGCAAATACATCTCGAAATTCCTTGAAAAGGTCGGTGTAAATTTTCACTTCTTCAGGGGAACATTCAATTCCGATGAAGAGATTCTCAATCATGTTAGGGTCCCTAGAGATTTTTATAGATATCATTTATGAGATCACCGACATATTACCTTCGGCACGAAAGTGTGCTAGAGCCAAAGGATTTGATATCTTACAAACATCACTAGTGAATAGCTTGGAGAACCTAGCTTTCACTTCCTGCAATGGAGGAAGGAAATATGAACGATGGTGTAAGTCTTCACAAGGTCGATCTACACCCATCATCACTTTGAGGATTGCTTCTTCAGAAGGTAAAACCATATCTAAGCAGTCCAAGGCGGAGGTGGAATCAAAGGCTCAAGCCGGGGCCACATAACCCTCAAACTCCTCTTCGAAAGAAGCACCGGAGTGGTCGTCTGTGGAGTTAATGATAGACTGGTATCTAAGCTCAGCCGCAGACATAGGGGATGCCATTCCACTTACTTTTATTTCAGCTAATGTGGTCATAGGTGAAGGCAAGGTCCAAGGGTCCGAAAAATAATGAGTTCGGAAGAACCTTTCTCGAGGAGACTCCTTGGATGATGAAACGACATTGATTCGAGCGATAGGAGAGGGAAACTCAAAGGTACCCATCAATGAGGAATACATCCCAACTCCTAGATTCTCCGTAGGTGGGCGAGGGTTATCCACTAAGGGGGCAGCAGAGTCAGAAGTTGCTTGAGGATCAACTGGACAATAATCCAACTGATCAACCTTAACGATTTTCCCTTCATGAGGAAAGCAGATGACACGCAATAGAGTCAAAACGACGGCATCCATCTCGTATACCTAATTCCTTCCTAAGAGGAGATTATAGTCTAGGTTAGCATCTATGACCTCTACTTCAATATTGATGACCTTTCCTCCAACACATATAGGAAAGGCCGGGATAATCCCAAGCGGCTTGTGACAATGCCCATCAAACGCAATCAGAAGGGTAAGTGAAGGAACAGCCGAAGGAGATCAAATGGCCTTCTAGCAAGACATCGACATGACACACGTGGAAGCTCCTTCATCAATAACGGTGTGAAAAATATTAATCTTTCGGTATGTAGACTTTATCTGGAAAGCCATGTGATGAGGGAGTCACTTTTTGACATTTAACATGTCAAAAGTGAGCACTAAAGAATTGGTTGGATCAACTGCCCCAATTGCTGAGAGTAAAGCACTTCGTTGAGCCAGACACGATTGGAGAACCTCTAAAGCAGACATGGTGCATGGACTTTGGGCCAGATCCTCCACAATGGAATAATTTTTGGCAGCCCTAGCGTTAGGATTGATAGTCGCGCGTTTAGCGGAACCTTTCGGTATCCATGGTATAGTCTCAACAGGGGGTCGCTCAATATGAGGGTCAGTATTTCCGGAAGCAGTTTTGTCCTTGGAAGTTTCAGCTTCACCGTAATCACGTGATTGAGTAGCCACATGTACATTAGAACCCATCATGAAAATGTTCGATGATTTTTCCCCTTCCTGGATGCCCCCTGAGGAGGTACCAGGATTTGAACTCGCACCAGCAAGCAATTGCTGCCCTTGGGGAAAAGGGTTGGTTAACACAGCTTGAGAACTAGAAGCCCCTAGCTGCCCTAACAAGCGTTGTGCATCCTGAATCTTTGGGTAGAGATAAGTTAAATGGTCTCCACTATAAAACTTGCATGGAAACTTGACTTTCTTTCTAGACTCATTTCTACCCCCACCAGCATTATTGCTGGATTTATTTGTGTCAGCCTTCCCATCCTGATTCTTTTTCTTACCTTGTCCTTTCTTTTTCCCATTGGAGTTTTGATTTCCTTTGGGGTTATCAGATTGGACAGCATTAATCGAAGAGGGTTGGGAAGACGAAGTAGTAGACGATGTGACTTGGTTTTTTGAAGCAGTTTGCAATGACAACTGCTGCAATTGGCTCAACAAGTTCACCGCATTCGTGTCTACCGATCCAAAGATACCATCCCCATGGGAACCTAGCTTTGACTTGGCTATGTCAACCTTCGACCCAGGAGCATCTGGCAAGTATTTTTGTAGGATCCCAGACTGAGAGTAGATCAATTCTAATTGTTGGGCCCTAAAAATAGCTTGCTCCTCGGAGTAAACTCTGGACATCGAGACATCCTTAGAGATATCAGGTTGTAAAGATTTCAAAAACCATTCGAGATGGTACTCCGGAGGGATTTCGACTTTAATGAGCCTCTTTCTCCGTCTCCATTCCTGAATATGGTCAGAAATGTGAGTTGTCATGTCCTGACGAAAATTGGCCAGAAGTTTAGTTTCGGCATCATAACGGACGGGCAACTGGAAATGATTTAAGAAAATATTAGCTAAGTTGGCAAAAGATGTAAAGCTACCCCCTGGAAACTCTATATACCATTTGGCCGCATTACCAATCAAGGTGCGCTGAAAAAGTCTCAACCTAACTGAATCATCAATAAGGGAGTTCGACGAGCACCATAAATGGAATGTGGTCACATGGTCGCCTAGGTCCTCACCGCTCTTCCCTTCGAATTTTGGAGTGTCTGAAGGGAGTTTGGTTGGGACCGGAGGCTAGGCTGGATTATATTTGATTAGATCGTTTGTTAACTTTGTGAGGTCTGGCAAGTTCAAATTTGCCAGAAACAGAAGCCTAGCAGGACCTTGGGGGTTCCACCCAGACTGAGCGGAACTCCCAAAGTCCTGAAAAGATTGGCCTGGATTTTAGGCACCAGGCTGCCTGAGGTAACCTACAAAACCAGCTGAACCAAAAGGCATGCCTTGTGATCCAGCATAACTCGGAGTTTGACCAACTCCGGCCGCAAAACCTCCATGGTGAAGCTTCCTCCTAAAGGATTATAAGGAGCAGAAAACCCCTGATAAGGATCCCAAGCAGAGGCTAAGGGAGGAATACTTCGAAATGAACTAACCATGGAGTACGGCCTATTCCCTTGTTGGCCGAGAAACGAATTCCCAGTTCCCATACTACTAACCGCAGGGTTAGCCCAACCTTGAAAAGGATTGTTACCTTGTCCTAAAGAAGAGAAAGGCATAGATCCAATTATGGGTTGGAATGTGGTATATGACCACTTCCAAAAGGAAAACCCTGGAATGAAGCCGATCCACCCATCATGGATGTGGCAGCACTAAACGGAACTGACGGAATTCCCTGTGAATGGGTGCCAAATGGGAAAAATCCAGAACTAAAAGCATTGGTTTGGGAGTTTCCACTCGTAGAAGGAATGGAGGTAGACCCAACTAAAGATGTGCTAGAAAAAGACGCGAATAAAGAAGCAGAGGGGATGGAAATAGTTCCTCCCCCTTGTACAGATATTGGAGTCTGCACAGTTATATCACTTGTAGTAGAAGCCATGCTTCCAATAGTGGTCATTGATGGTAAGTGTGTAATGTGACTTGGACTTGATAGCCGATGGGTTCAAGACCCAACGTATTGTAATACTTCCGGATGACTAGGAGGTAGGGGAGAATTCGGAGCTGCTAACGACTCTGAGAGTTCTTCTACCTCTACGTTATCTTGCATCCAAAAGAGAACTCAAGAAATTACTGGAGTAATTCTCTCTTGTCCTGTGGAAGTACCAGGTCTATCTTGAACACTGATGCCCCCAAGGGGAGGATCAATCCCCGATGCGTCAGCTGCCACGGGACGAAACCCACTGGCAGTATTACCTCTACGCCTTCTAGGTGAAGGCTCTAAACTTGGTGGTGAAATACCACGAAGTCTTCGAGACCGTCTAGGCAATCAGTCAGCCACTTTGAATTTTTTGTTCAGATCTAACTAAAGACTCAAAAAATTGAAAGCTAGGCCAACTAGGAGCACAGAGCACACACTATAAAGTCCCTAAAGATATCATCCAATTAAACAACTTCCAAGTATTTCCGCTTTGGGTGATTAGGATCGGACACTAAAATACGAGAAAGTGAAGTAAGGGGCCTTCCGAAGATATTCTGGGATAATGACGGCCCAATCCTATCATCGAAGGTAACATAGGAAGTTACGCTAACCTCCTAACAACAGCCTACGTCGGTGCAAGCCCCCAAGCTTCGCAAGGGTGCCCTCTAGTAGTACCGTTGAGAGTGATACAACGTCGACCTCAGGTGCCACAGGATTCCCCTCTGCAGCCACCTGTGTAGATCCCTAGGAGTAGCAACTAAGGCTACCAACTCGTATCAAAAGCCAGGTGAAACAGTCGTGAGCTAAGTTCAGACAAGTAGGAGAGGGGGTATCTCTCTTCCCTACCTTTACAGACCCTTGTGCTTAACTCCCAGATCCGGAGCTTTCCTGGTCTTCCTAACGCTATTAGATTTTCACTCACTATTCAGACTCCTATGTTTGACAGTTTAAAATGGCCTTGGAGAGTTAACTCTCCACTCACCTAATCCAAGGCCCTAAAATATCCTAAAACTTGTTGATGTATCTAACTTGACAAATATAAAGTTCTAGTTATTTTAAATTAGGCTTGATTTTAATTGGTTGTTATTTAAGTCAAGGGATAAACAGAAGTGAAACTAGGGTGTTTTTGACGCAAAAGAAATTTAATAAAAACCAACACATGCAAATGCACTTGTTTTCATTTTCGATGAAAAGAATTTCTATAGGGTTCAGAGAACTTCAATAAAGCTACAACTTTTTCTTTTCTTTTCTTCAACTTCACACTCACAAAAGCTAACAAAACTATAAATGCCTAGAAAGATGCACAAACTAATCCTAATGCAACAAGTACATGCCTATGCAAAATTCAAAACTACTCTTAAATCAAAAGATGAAAGTTGCTTGTTTATCAATTTTAGATTTGCCACTTAAATGTTTACATGGAATATAATTTTTTGTTGCTTATTTCGAGCACTAAAAGCAAGATGAAGACAGACAAATAGGCACTTTCACTCAACAAAAAGGAAAACTCAATCAAAACAAAGTTCAAGAAAGCAAAACAAAGTTTCAAGAAGTTTCCTTGAAAAGCAACTCAAAAACGACTTTTCAAAAACACTCTAACAAGACTGAAACTTGATGACCGAAAAATAGGCAATGAAGCACTTTGCGAGTTTGTGACACAAAACAAGTGGGAACTCAACAAAAAAGGTACTTTGAAATGCTCTTAACAATCAACAAGCAGCGAGATGAGCTTGGCAATGGAAACCAAAAGATTGAAAAGACAACTTTCAAGAAATCGTGAACAAATGACTTTCAGAAAGCAAGAAAAGAAGATGG
Organism: Pinus taeda; assembly: GCA_000404065.3. Classification (NCBI taxonomy): domain Eukaryota; kingdom Viridiplantae; phylum Streptophyta; class Pinopsida; order Pinales; family Pinaceae; genus Pinus; species Pinus taeda. Next base: position 28,962 of record APFE030614559.1, read on the forward strand.
TCATAAAAATAGTTCAAACATGCAAACTAAAAAGTCATTAAAACAAAACTCAACACAGAGATCGAAATCAATCTTTCTGCCCTGAATACACAGAGCAACCAAGATTCTTTGCGAGAAACCTTGTGTGCTTAAGCAAAAATAAATGACGTTTGCAAGAAAAACGAACAAGACCAACCTTTTCACAATCAGAGAGAATTTGAAACAAGACGCTTGCTATAAAACTAAAGACTGTGACAGAACAGTGATTGTTCCAAACTGAATCAGACCAGCATACTATCTTCCAGGAAAAAAAAAAAAAAGGTTAAAATCTTGAAAATTAAAGATATACGCGACTGTGTTTGCACACAGATGCGTGTATACGCGACAAGGCTTAAGGAAACATGTCTATACGCAGGTTCACTTAAGGAAAGATGCGTATATACGCTTCTGTAAACAGAGAAAACAGTGTATAAAAAAGCTTCCAAGAAAAACAAAACATAGTCTGGAAAAATATGATCAAAGCTCACAATTCAGGCACTGACTACACAGCAACAGAAGATAAACAGACAGTTGAGCCCTGATTGGCTTGAATACACCCAAACTAGGAATAACAATAGTGTTTTCCCCAGTGGAGTCGCCAATTCTGTTGTGGGATAAACTCTCCTAGGGTCTTGGGTGAATACCCTAGCAGACTGGAGGTTATCTATGCAAAGAAACACACATTCCATACAGTCATAATGCTACTATAAGCAAACTCTACAATAAGGGCCATACCTGAGGTCCTACGTTTGAGAAGAGCCTTCCAGGGTCCAAACCCTTCTTGGAGTTCCTTTTGCTCCTTTGACCTGCAAAACAATCAATTCAAGAAAGTACAACAGTATATGGACTAAACATCATAAAGAAACCATCTTCATATTATAAGGAAAGGTATTTAGTTATGCAATTAAACAACCGTTGACATATGAATCATAATATGAATATCATAACATGAAGAAGATCTATATCAGGAACAAAGACATGTGTTTCTTTTATTATAGACAAATAAAGTACAGAAAAGGAATAATTTCACCTGATTCGTCCTTCCGCAGGCTCCAAGCGGAACCGTCTCCCGGAATCGTCTAGTCTCAAGCCTTTAACAAACTCCTTCCATGACTTACTCCATGACATCACAAGTAGTATGGAATCATCAACACACACAAGGAAACAACGGTTTCCTATAGAATGGGGGAAGTGCAGGAGGCACAAGGATCTTCAGACCTGGTCAGGGAAATCTCAGCATAGTAATCTTTCTCTCTCTTCTCTCCTCCCTTTGGCCTTCCCATAGAAGCCTTTTTATACTTCTCCCAAAGTAGTTTTTTAGTTGGGAATTCGTTGGGAACAGTTTGGCCATGGGCACTAACAAGTAATCAACAGGTAAAACCCGTGATCTCCACCCGAAATTAAGGAGATTTATTTTTTTTAAGTGTTTTTAAACATACACGCGGGTTGGGTATACACAGACCCACGTATACACGCGTTTAGCTCAGGGAAATGTCGCGTATAGGGAATAAAACATTGTTTTTTAAATTTGGGACCAGGTCTGGAAGGAGGGGTTGCCCTAGGCCATGAGTGCAGCATCACAAATCTCAGGAGTGAGATTTGGAGCTATAACAGGAAGTTGGTTGTCCAACTAACACCAATGGTGCCCATAAACTCTTGGTGTTACATCTCCTCAGGTTATGGTTTTGGTTGTTTACGGTCTGCTCTTATTGTTAAATAATAAAAAGGTCCTTGAGCCTCATTGTAATGCAGTTTAGAGGCATGTAGCCACCATATCTTTTCTCAGGGACAATCTACCATCGACTGAGCTAGTTTATTTTCATTTCTATTACTAGGCATATTTCAGTATTTTAGATTAATGAAATGAAGTATTATTTCTGTTGCATCTCTGCATTTATGGTTATATCTATAATTTGTTGCGTTCCTATTGAAATTTAGATCAGTCGTATCAGACGGTCTGCTCTTTCTCTGTTTTTCTTTGCATGTCCCCAACGAGGTCGAGATATAAGGAGTTAGGGCTTGAACTGGTCGAACCTTTGCAAGACCAGCCTCGCAAATCCCGATGGCCTCCCATGGAGGATGAAAAGAAAGATGAGGGGGTAGGAGATCCTATTAAAATCTTGCTTGAAGAGGCACTTGAGCGACAAAGGAATGCAATGATGGACAAATTTTCCCAGATCCATCAGCGGTTACCCAGGGGCAACACATCTACTTCCAGCAACTACTCTGGAAGCGCCACACCCTTTAAGGTACAAGTTAACTTTGACATTTCCATATTTGAGGGTCAAACAGATGTAGACATTGTTGATAAATGGTTAAATCTACTAGAAGGGTGTTTTTATGTTCATGATTTTTCCCGATAGGAAAAGATTACTTTTGCTCTTCTCAAAGTTCCCCCCACGTCAAGGACTGGTGGGAAACCTACTGCGAGCAGAAGGATGAAAGTACGGCCCCACTATTTTCAGCTGCACCCACTTGGAATTCATTCTGAGATTCCATCAAGGAGAAGTACTACCCTGTTGGAAGCTATGACGATAAATACATAAAGTGGACCACACTGTGGAAGGGAAGGGACCAAGACGTGCCGGAGTTTACCAATATTTTTCATACCCTTCACACAAACTTGGGTATCAAGGATACTAAGCAGCATTGGGTACTCAAATACGGCGGCTACCTACACAGGTACATCCAGGACGAGATGGAGTTCCAGGACATCTCCTCGCTCAGCATTGTGTACCGATATGCTGTCACGATCGAGCAGAAGTTTAAATAGAAGAAGCGAGACTTCGATCTGCAAATCCAAAGCAAGGGAAAGGTGCCCCCAAACTATTGAACAAAGGACAAAGTGAAGGCAAGGTGGCCCAGGACAACCTGCCAAAGCTGCAAGCAAAGAACAACACTGTGAAGCCGAAGAACGACATGGGAAAGTGGTGTGAGTTCCATAAGAGCTCCACTCATGATACAAGTTAGTGTCATGCCAAGCAGTCACTGGTGGCCGAGCTAAAGGCTTCAAAATTAGATGCATGTTCCGACTTTGAGTCAGAACCCAACAAGGGGAATGACAAAGGGAAGCAAATTATTGATGCGAAGCCCAACGCCACCATTGACACCACGAATATCCAGAAGGAGGAACCAGAAGATCCAGAGGAGGAGGAGCACCTCTTCCACTCCCAGATGTGGATAAAGGGTTCCTGCTACAATTCATTGTCGACGGCGGGAGCCAAAAGAACCTCATTTCAGTAGAGGTCGTGAAGCGGCTAGGCTTACCGACCACAGCACATCCCCAATCATACACCATCGGGTGGCTTCGCCAAGGACGGGATCTTCGCATGAGCTAGTAGTGTCACCTTCCATATAATGTCAAGCCCTTCACAGATGAGGTATTATGTGACATTTCTCCCCTTGATGTTTGTGATGTATTATTAGGTGAACCATACTTGTGGAAGTGACATGTTGTGTATGAATCAAGGCCTTGTGTTGTTATTGTTACTTTGGGAAATAAGTTGTACAGGATACCGGAGATAGCACCACCTACCACCATCTCTTTGGTTACTGCAAAAAAATGCAGTAAACTCATTTCCAAAACCGAGAAATTTATTTTCTTGATGATACACCCTCAAGGAAAGAAGACGATGATGGCCACAACCTCCAGACAGGGCCCCTCCACATGAAAACTATAGATGGACAAGGTTGTGGAGGAGTACGAGGGCATCTGCACCTCCCCCGCAGCGGTTCCCCTACACTGCTAGGTCAACCACTCCATCAACCTGACCCCAGGTGGGCCGCTGCCCATTGGAACAATCTATCAGTGCTCCGCTCTAGAGAACAACGAAATCAAGAGGTAGATTCAGGGGTTGTTGCAGAAAGATCACATCTGACTTATTTCATCGCCCTGCGGGAGCCCAATCCTATTGGTACAGAAGAACGATGGGACTTGGAGACTCGGTATTGACTATCAGGCGCTGAACAAGATCACTGTCCAGAATAGGTACCCAATCCCACGAATTGATGACCTTTTGGACCAACTAAATGGGACAAATTATTTCAGCAAGATTAACTTGAAGTCAGGATATCACCAAGTACTAATGGAACCCTCTGATGTGTGGAAGATTGCATTCAAAGCTAAGGAGGGCCTTTTCAAATGATTGGTTATGCCTTTCGGGTTGATGAATGCTCCTACAACCTTCATGAGGATGATGGATGACATCTTGTAGCCATTCACCAACTCATTTGTAGTGGTATACTTGGATGGCATCCTGATGTTTAGCTAGAGTTGAGAAGAGCACCTCCACCACATTCGACAGGTTCTCCAAACACTGCGACAACACAAGCTATGTGCCAATTTGGAGAAATGCACTTTTGGCATGACCCAAGTTCAGTATCTGGGATACATAATTCATGAATAGGGGGTGCATGTGGATTCATCCAAGATCCAAGTCATTCGGGATTGGCCATCTCCAACCACTTTGACAGAGCTCCGCA